>MNCI01006123.1:2299-28323 GCA_015680685.1 Gnetum montanum | reverse complement strand
AGAAGAAAAGAGAAGTAGGAAGTGAGAAAGGGCCTTAGTTAGAGGGGACCTTCAGGCATGGGTAACATGTCTTTCTAGTCCCATAACTAGTGCTTGTAGCCCATTTATTTTTTCTAAGGGGTATGCTTTAAATTCTCTATGTGTCTGTGTCTATGTCTATGTCTGTGTCTGTGTCTATGTGTGTTTTTTTTTAATGGGAACTAAACCATGCAAAGCCTTATTCAACTTCCTGTTATTGGTTGACATGGAACAATAAGAAATCCATGAAAATACACATGCACCCAAGTAAGAAAAAGAGCACAAAGAATACCAAATCCCCTTGAAGTCACATCCTATTTAAACTTTTGAATCCTTTCCAAATCTGGAAACTACCAAAGTCATAAGTTCATTAAATTTTTATTAATGAAAAAGAAACTGTAGATTTCTAGAAAAAGGAAAACCATAGAGTTTGTGAATGGGTGGATGTTGTGGACTCACTACCTATTGCATGAAAAAGAAACCATGTTCTAATTATCAGTAACAAAATTCAAAGTTAGAGTCTAGACACCAACAATCAAATAACAAAATAGTATATACTACCATCAAGCAACAAATTACCACTATGCCTAGCACTTATTAACAAAAAGTTATAAAATCACATCAAAATAAAAGAAAATATAAAATAAAGTGTAAAATATTCAAGAAATAGCAAATGTACTAACAATGTTATAACACAAAAATCAAAAAAAAATAAAAACATGAAAACAAAAAGAGGTAAAATAAAAAAATGTGGAAAACAAAAATGGTGAAAAACAAAAATATGAAAAACTAAGGTGCCACTTATATGGTTAACATGGATGGCCATCCCCCACAACTGAGTAGAAAAGAGGAGATCCAAAATATTGAGCATGGTTATCTATCTGATGAGGCATTTGTTGTATTTGCTAGCTTATGCTCATGGAAAAGTTTGACTTGTTGTATGTTAAACAACTATTTTCTAACTAGGGTCTCAAGTTTGTAGATGATCATGGCCCCAAAAATAAAAGTTTCATAAATTATATAAGGTCCTTTCCACAATGTTTGAAATTTAGTTTGTTGAGGTATGTGTGTGGGGTTCTAGTAAAGAACCTTATCTCCCAATTGAAATTTGACTTTCCTGATTTTAAGGTCATGGCGCCTTTTGGTGTATGCCTTGTGCAACTCATTGGATGACAGGGCCACCAATCAATTTTTGTCTAGCAAGTTGAGATTCATTAATCTTTCTTTTTATGCTAGACTCAAGTCAAGGTCAAGGTCATATGCTGTTGAAAGTGTACTAAGCTTAGATTGAATAGGAAGTGTTGGTAATTTTCTGTACACAAGTCATAGGGAGAATAGCCTATAGGAAGTTTCCATGTTGAGCGATAGGTCCAAAGGGCATCATTGAGTTTCATGCATTAGTCTTTCATGTAGTTCCTAACAGTTCTTGTTAGAATCCTAGTGATTTCCCTATTGGTAACGTAGGCTTGATCATTGGCTTGGGGATGGTAGGGTGTTGTGAGTATATGTTTAAACCCCAAGCGTTGCATAAGCTTTTGAAAAGTAGTGCTTGTAAAGTGAGTTCTATTATCAGATATTAATGCACGTGGCATACCAAACCTATTTACAACATTTTTTTATGCAAACTGAGTAGCAGTAAAAGATGTTGATGGGACGCGATATCGCATGCGCTGCGATATCGCGTACGTGATATCGTGTAGGTGATATTGCAGCCATCATGATATCGCATCCCTCGCGATATTGCGTACGTGATATCGTATCCTCCTTCATGATATAGCATATGTGATATCATGGTGCGTCATCATATCTATAAATAAGAGGCAGCTCTCCCTTGTTTCCTCATCCTAGGCTAGACAGTAGGGAAACTCTAGCAGATTGATCACTCCAGAGATAGAATATTTTCCATGTGCCCGCAATAGGAGTCCTAAAGTGAACAGATCTTTATTCGAGCAAACATTGTACATGAACACAAGGTTGTGTATGGCAATAAAGACGAGCTTCTTGGATAAACTTTGTAATGCATGGAATAGCCTAATTAGGATTTTATTTGCTGTTATTTATTATTTGTTATTTATTATCCGTTATTTACTGCTTTCTCTCTCAACCCTTCTCTTCTAGTTAAGTGCCTCAGTACGACCACTTCGAGCACGTGCGTTATGCGTGGTGATCCCAGCAACAACTAGCGTTTGGTAGCCACGGTTGCATCGGTTCAAGGTGTGTACGATAAGTGGGAATGGATGTTGATGCTAGGTAATTTAGACTTAGTTCATTAGTTAGATTTAGTAATTAGTTTCTCAACCCTTCATCTTGTTAGCATAGGAGACAAAAACATAAAAAGCTATAAAAATCATATACCTCAAACCTACTTAACCATACACTGTGACAACTACAAGTAACTTTGGGAAGACAACGAATGATTAACCCTAAGTGTTCCATGGGCATGTAGGCACTTAGTCTGTGGAGTTTAACCGGATCGCACATGCTACACTCGTATTCGTATGGTTGAGTGTAGGGGTATCTCGCCACTCATCATTGGCGTCGTTGCCAGGGATTAAGTGTTTGTGTGCTGAATAGAACATAGGATATCACTCACATCGTTGGGAGCCTAAACGAACCTTCAGGTTAATTAAAGAAAAATTTATATAATGGTAAATAGCACATTGATAAGACACTATGTCTTCTTCTTCTTCTCATAAGAGCAACTCACCACCTAGGGATAATACAAAGAATAATCGGCAATCAAAAACACATAACCTAAATTCGCCAACTCCTCAACAATACCGAGTGGGATATACTCATCCCAATGAGTACATACCAGACTTTACCTTTATCCTCCATCAAGAAAAACAGCTACAATGGAGAGATTTGCAAGGTAACATCGTGTTACCTCTAGATCGATCAGTCCCCAACATGCTCCTCCGTGCTTTGGCACAGATCAGCATGACTTAACTCTATGTTGAATAAGTTATAAGCAAATTTGATACAAGGGATTATCATCCCACAGAAGCACAACGTATGAGGGACTCAAGGCAGGAGAGCCAACATACAATGTCGAAGGGCAAGGAGGTCCTGCATGTCCTAAGTGAAATGGAAGATGGTGAACCACTCATAATGGGTTCTCTATCGAAAGATGTTCCCCCTCCTAACGATGATGAGGATGTGGGGTATCAAAACCTATGCTCCATGATACATAACCCTAGTTCTAATCCTCGTGAAAACCAACTATTCACTAAGGGAACAACAACACGTGACAAGGACGGGCACTTAGATCGTCAACACAATTGGGGCCGAAGCCACAGAAGAGAAGGTAGGAAACATCGTCATGGTGATGGTTCTCCTTCTTCTTTCCCTTCTTCACATCATTCACCCTCTCCTTCCACATCTAGGTGTAGTCATAGAGAGCATAATGGTGAGGATAGAGGTAGGCAAAACGAGAGACCTTGACGGGAAAGTCAAGAGAGAGGACAAAGGCATGAACGAAGGGAAAGTAGGGAACAATGGAGACATCACAGGCATCATGAAAGAGATGATCATGATGAGCCCCTACTTGCCACCCAAAGTATGCTCAACATAACGGAGGCAGTAAGAATTCCAACAAGGCATGAAAAGGACAGTCGGATCAAATGCTTTGACATGAATAATATCCCACACTTCGAGGGGGGATACAACGCTGATCTGCAGAATCATTTACAGGCATTCCACGATGTCTATGCCTTGCATAACATAAAAAATAAGTGGCAAAAGCTTAAGTTGTTTCCCAGGACACTTATTAAGGAAGAGAGAGTTGGTACCGATCCTTAGAACTGGAAACCATTAGGAGGTGGAGTACGATGTTAGAACTCTTCAATGATAAATATCAAACGTACTCCAGAGTGTCTAACTTGCATAAGCAGATCCAAGGATGGAAGCAAGGTACTCATCAACCCTTGGATGCTGCCATGGGTTGCTACTACGCATTGTTACATTATTGCCCAAGTCATGGTTACGCATAGCGGGATCAACTCTACCACATCGTGGATGGGCTAAGGCATGAAACTAGAAGAACCCTTGGGACTTATGCCCAAGGGAGACTATAAAAACTTAGAGCCCATGAAGTTCATCGCTTGTTGGAACAAGTAGCAAAAGAAGAAGGTTAACTACAAAAAAGAGAGAGTGCAGAAGAATACAACCACTTAAAGAGTTGGTGAACAAAAAAACCTTGCTGATTCAAAAACTAACAACAGAAGTATCAACTAAGATGGATCAATTGTGGGATTCCTTAGACTCCAAACTTGAAACTGTCTTGAAAATTGTAGAGGAGTTTAAGGAGGAATGAAGTAGTGACAAAGGTAAGAAAAAGTGGAGAGATTCAGGCCTTGCACATAACAAGGGTAAGGGGAAAATTACTATCTTCGATAAAGTTGTGGATTCAGACACAGACGATGACAGTGGATGTGAGATCTTCCANACAGCATCAGCAGTGGCAATACCCACAGTCATGGGGGATTCCACTGCTGAAATAACAATACCCTTACCGGAAACCTGATCCTTATGGCTATTATGTGTAGCAGCTGGTTTCTCTAAGTGACTCTATGAGTCACACAACTCCCCAACGTCACTACCAAGTTTGGGAGTACTTTAGGAGGACTCCTTCTCCTCTAGGAGGTACCCCACATACTTACCATCCTCCAACTCCATCCACACCTCTTCCACCTGTAGTTTCCATACAACCTACTCCAACAATGCAAGAGGAACTCCCTACTCAACTGTAGCAACGTAACGCTACGAGAGCTGTAAACATTCAACCCGCTGCCGGTTCTGACAACTGTAAAAAGAGAAGACCTTTCTTCAGAACCAAAAGCCCAAACAAGCTCTCACAACAACAAGTAGTTGAGTCTAGGTACACTCCTCCATCATCTAACACTTCGGAGCACCCTTCAGTCCAACAACAGAGTTGTACGCATACAGTTATGTTAACACATACCGTAACCGACTAGATCAAGGTAGGCCACCTTCCCAGGAAACTATCTAACCCTAGGAGTCCCTTAATCTATTTACAAATCGCCAGGAACAAACCACATAAGGCTCTTCTTGACTCAGCTTCTGGGGTCAACTTAATTTCATGAGAAATGTATCAAGCCTGGAACCTGCCCCAACTTAAGAAGAGAAACATTCAACTAGAGTTGGCAGACCAGTCCATCACCATTCCCTTGGGATCGGTGGAGGACATTGTTACCACTGTAGGTGTTTTATCCTACCCAGTTGACAACAACGGGGGCTTCCCAATTATAATGGGAAGGTCATGGCTAAGTACAGTAGATGCGTACCTAGGGATCCGTGATGTTTCCTTGCAGATATCTAAGATAAAAATTTATGGAAAGATCAAGAAGAAGAAAGTTTTTTGCATCACATACAGTGACTCAGAGGGTGATGACATGGAAGAATGTTTAGCATCTCTTCCATGTAATCGGTGTGTCCAAGAAACACAAATTCAAAGGTTCCTATATGTAGCAACCACACCAGTAGTAGACACCCCGTGGTTGACAACTACTAGAAAGAGCAACTTAATATGCACGAAACGAACTGGGCGTACAACTCATGTTAACAATGAAGGCATAGACACATTGGAGTATGAGCATCGCCAACTTCCACCCCTTAATCTAACAACATCAGTGGGAAGAAGTTGGACACTTTTACAAAATTCAAATAGACACTCATTATTTTGGATCCCTTGCAATTCAGTCATGGGGGAGATGGCCACCTATGCTGATCATTGGAGGCCCTCAGTTCTTTTTATTTTTTATTTTACATGTTTTTGTTTTGCACATTTTTTTTACACGTTTTTGTTTTACACGTTTTTGTCTTACACATTTTTTTTTTACAAATTTCTTTAACTTTTCTTATTTTTGTTTTACAAATTTCTTTAACCTTTCTTTTTTTTGTTTTACACATTTGTTTAACTCTTCTTTTTTTTGTTTTACAACATCATTATACTTTTCCATTTTGTGTGTGTGTGTGTGTGTGTGATCCACCCTGTAAGTTTGTCACCCAATAAGTGTTCTTCCTGATGGTATGAACTATTTTCATATTGATTGTTAATGTTGGTTTTTACCTTTAAGTTATGATGTTGATACTAAGGTATGTTTCTTTTGATATGACGGGCAATGAGTTCACTTCATCCATCCATCCACCAGTTTCTATGGTCTCTCTCAGCTTGGAAATGTACAGTCCCCTTCATAATAAGAACTTTAATGAATCGGTGACTAGGCATTTCTCAAACTAAGGAAGGACTCAAGGATTGAAAAGGGTGTGACTTCAAGGGCAGTTGATGCATTTGTGTTGGCCATTCTCTTGGGTGCTTGGATGTTTTCTTCTTGAGTTTTCTTGTCGTTCCGATGTTACCCAATTGTTGGAAGCTGAGTTAATAAAAATAATAAGTCTTTGCATGGTGTGGTTCTCATGCATAAAAACACAAAAAAATAAGAAGAAAAAGAAAATAAAAAGTGAGAATTCAAAGCACACCCCTTAGACGAAATAATCCCTTGGGCTACAAGCACTGGTTATGGAACCAAAAATGTTTCCTCTAACTAAGGTCATTCTCACTTCTCATTCTCTCCTCAATTGTTTCATCAGAATGGTGGTGAATCTTGGGGGAAGCATTCTTGTTATTCAAGGGGATGGATTAACCAGATGCATTGATGCGAAGTCACTGGATGTGATTGGTTTGAGGCTGGAGTTGGAATGAGATTTGCCAAGTCACATTAATCATGAAACACACAAGGGGCTGTACACCACCTTGTTCTTGGGATTCCATTACATTCTCTTCTCTCCATCCTTCTCTCCATTATCCACCTCATTGCCAGTTGTATCATTAGTGTGTATGTTGGTAGATACATCATGTTCTTTTTTGTAAATTCTTGTGGTTAAGACTTTAACTCTTGTTCCAAATGACATTCCTAGAGCCTATAGACTCTCTGAATGTGGGTTTGTCAGGGCATTAAGGGCATGAACCTGCTTTGGGGAGGACCCACTGACATTCCTAATTGGTGCACTAGTTAATTTCTTTTCCCTTAATATTTTTGCAATCCATTTTATTTTGTTCATTTCCATCTTGAGATCCATTTCATCGATGTCCTAGTTGTCTCTTTTTATCTATCTTTATTATTCCTTTTCTTTCTTCATTCTCATGCTACCGGAGGTTCATGATTAGTCATAAGGGTACGGGGCCCGATTTTTTTGATTTTCTCCTAGCCCTGATTTTTCAATTTTTCCTAGCCCCTACACCTTCGGTAGTCATCATTAATATATCTCCAGACCCATATCAGCCATACCACAACTCAGCCAATGGACTTTCACCGAAGCAAGGTATCAATTACATGATGATTCAATTACCCTTGATAATAAAAGATTGTGTTTTGTGTGCAAATGAAAATCATGCAACAATGGAGGGGATCTGGAAGGAACACTTGGAATGGAGTAGCGCTGAAGAAACTATGCAAGGAGCAAGATCGATAGTGCACTTATGGAGGGACAACGAAGCACGCAATCTTGGCGTTGGTAGCAGCAACACTTCTTTCTCTCTTCTCTCTCAACTACCAACTAAGGCCTGATGTCAAGGTAATAAGGTGTTCACTCTTATTTTCATGAACACCAGTTTTGTCAAGTCTTGTAATGATGAGTTGTTCACATGTCATCCCATTAGTTCCATTGAGTCAATAATTCCATACCTTCCCAATATTATTGTAAAGAACTCAAGAATGGGTTTTCATTTAGTCATGGGGGTATGATGGGACACGATATCATATGGGCCACGATATCGCGTACGTGATATCACGGCTATCGCGATATCGCATCCCTCGCGATATTGCGTACGTGATATCGCAGTGCGCCATCATATCTATAAATAAGAGGTGGCTCTCCCTTGTTTCCTCATCCTAGGCTAGACAGTAGGCAAACTCTGGCAGATTGATCACTCCAAAGAAATAATATTTTCCATGTGCCCGCAGTAGGAGTCCTAAAGTGAACGGATCTTTATTCAAGCAAACATTGTACCTGAACACAAGTTTGTGTACGGTAATAAAGACGAGCTTCTTGGATAAACTTTGCAGTGCATGGAATAGGCTAATTAGGATTTTATTTACTGTTATTTATTATTTTTTATTTATTATCTGTTATTTACTACTTTCTCTTAACCCTTCTCTCCTAGTTAAGTGCCTCAGTACGGCCACTTCGAGCACGTGCGTTACGCGTGGTGATCCCAGCAACGACTAGCGTTTGGTAGCCATGGTTGCATCGGTTCAGGGTGTGTATGGTAAGTGGGAACAGATGCTGAAGCTAGGTAATTTAGACTTAGTTCATTAGTTTGAGTTAGTAATTAGTTTCTCAACCCTTCACCTTATTAGCATAGGAGACAAAAATATAAAAAACTATAAAAATCACATACCTCAGACTTACTTAACCATACACCATGACAACTACAAGTCTGGGAAGACAACGAATGATTAACCCTAAGTGTTCCATGAGCGTGTAGGCACTTAGTCTACGGAGTTCGACCTAATCATGTGTGCTATGCTCGTATTCGTATGGTTGAGTGTAGGGGTATCTCATCACTCATCAGATATACAGTCAGTGATAGCTGCTGCTTCTACCCATTTCATACAATAGTCAATAGTGAATATGATGTACGCCTTTTCATTGGACATCAATATGATGGGACCCATGAAATCAATGCCCCAGATGTAAAAGTGTTCCAATGATTGAATCCATCATTGAGGTTCCTCCATTCAAGCAATCATTCCACCATCTTATTGGCAGCATTCACAAGAGTAGACATATTGCTGAGCATCGATCAAAATTGTTGGCCAACAGTATCCTACCATTAGTATTTTAATGGTTATCCATCTTCTAGCATAGTGATCCCCATAAGGACCTTCATGAGCATCTTAGAAAATGTGTAGTTGATTAGTATCAAGGACACACCAACAAACCAAGCCATCAACGCACACCTTGTAGAGTTGTCCATTGATCTCCATGAAGTGTTTTACCTGGTGAAGAAACTAATGTCTCTTCTGGTGGTCCAACCCTTGTGGCATCTCTTGGATGAGAAGATAGTTGAGAATTCCATCATACCAATTAGGATCATTGGGAAATTATTTAGTTATAGCACCAACAAAGAGGATTTCATCAGGAAACATATCAGATAGGGGGTTCTCCTCCTCTTTATTATGCCATCGTAACCGAGATAAGTGGTCAACAACCACATTGTCAGTGTCCTTTTGATATACCATCGTAAGATTGAATTCTTGTAAGATCACCAGCCACTGTATGACACGGGGGCTCACCATTGGCTTGTTCATTAGGAAGAAAATGGCACTATGGTCTGTGTGCACAAACACTTTATATCTAAGCACATAGTGTTTAAACTTCTCTAGAGCAAACACCACTATCATCAGTTTTTTTCTGTAATGGTGTAGTTCAACTGTGCATTCATAATGCTTCAGCTAGTGCAATGGAAGTAACATGGATGTTTCTTATCATCCATTTGTGTAAGCATAGCTCCCAAGGCATAATCTGATGCATCCATTATAACATGGAACGGTCCATAGACCAATTAGGCACTTGTAGGATTGGAGTTTCTACAAGTTTCTCTTTTAGTTGTTGGAATACTTGTTCACATTCCACAATCTAGAAAAATGAAGCATCTTTCTTTGTTAGCTCCACCAATAGTTTTGCGATCTTAGAGAAATTCTCTATGAATCGTCGATAGTAGCCAATATGTCCAAGAAATGACCAAACATCTTTGAAAATTTCTAGTTGGTAGGTTATTCCTTGGATGATGCTTATTGTGTTGGGGTCAACCTCAATTCCTGCTTGTGATATTCTATGCCCTAATACAATGCCCTCTTGGACCATCAGATGACTTTTCTACTAATTGAGCTGCAAGTTTGTTTCAACACATTGTTTTAACACTTGCTCAAGGCAATCCAAGGCTTGCTCAAATGTAGCTTCATAGGTGGAGAAGTCATCCATGAATACTTTTACACCACTATCAATTTGCTATTGAAAAATGCTAAGGACTGAGCATTGAAATGTAGCAAGGGCATCNCTTAAAGAATGGAAAGCTGGTCATAATCAATGACAATCTTGCTCCAAAATAGAGAAAGATGTTGTTAAATGTAGTTGAAAAATGGTCAACAACCTTTTCTTAATCATATCCTAAACTCATAGGAATTGTTCCTAGGATATGCTAGCATCCCATCTACACCAACCCAACTGTGAAGCTAAAGAGATAGCCATAAAGGCGATTAAACCCCAAACTAAAGTAGATTGTCAAGGAGGAAATTGAACAAATCTTGAAGGCANACTTTTCTTGGACACAATAATGAGTGGACTAACCCACTTGCTATCCACAATAGGATAGATAAACCTTGCCTTCAAGATTTGTTCAATTTCCTCCTTGACAATCTACTTTAGTTTGGGGTTTAATCGCCTTTATGGCTATCTCTTTAGCTTCACAGTTGGGTTGGTGTAGATGGGATGCTAGCATATCCTAGGAACAATTCCTATGAGTTTAGGATATGATTAAGAAAAGGTTGTTGACCATTTTTCAACTACATTTAACAACATCTTTCTCTATTTTGGAGCAAGATTGTCATTGATTATGACCAGCTTTCCATTCTTTAAGAACAAATATTCCATGCCGACTGGTAGAGTTTTTAGTTCAAGGGGCTCTTGCTTGAAGTTTTTAGATATTTCCAACTCTTCCCAATAGGTATCATCATTTGCATCATTAGAAAGTTAGTGATGAACTTGCTCTAGTTCATCCATGCCTACAACATATGTGCATGTCAGGCTCTCAGTTGGTTTCATGCAAAGTATGCTACTCTTAGAATCAATGGTCAGCCACTCGGTGCCCTCTTGTTTTGTGGATACTACATACAGACACCTTTGAATTTCTACTTCTAGTGCACACTACTTGCATACAGAGATAGACGCTTGTTTCATTGCCCAAAGTTTCTACACACAATTTCACCCCGTATTATTGTATGCAATGCATGGAACTCACTTCTCTCGATCTTCCTAACAACATTTTCTTTAGATATTTCTAGGGAAAGATCTTTGATGCCCATTCTTGCATCAATGGTGCTTATCCATGCCCTTCCCATGATGATTGAAAAGTCCCATTTGCAATTCTCCATCCTGATCACTAAGAAATCAACAGGATAAGACCACCCATAGACAATGGTCACAATGTCTTCCACCAATCCCAATGGAATAGTGATGGACTAGTCTACCAACTCTAATTTGATATTGCTCTTCTTGAGAGGAGGTAGGTTCCATGTAGTATACATCTCATGAAAGATTAGGTTGACACTAGAACTAGAATCAAGAAGAGCCTTACATAGTTCATTTCTAGCAATTTGCAAATAAGTCAAAGGACATCCATGATTAACTAATTTCCTAGGAAAACTTCCTACATGGATCCAATTAGATACAGCATGAGTAAGCATCACAGTATGGATCCTGGGTAGTGTTTGGTTTGAAGGGGACTCAAAGTTATTTGATATAGAGGAAGATGGAGGAATAGGGTTGTCAATCGTAGTTGTATTTAAGGGCTTAGGTGGATTGTGTGGTCAGAGGAAAGGTCTTTTCCTTGATCAAGTATCTAAACTACTTGGTTGATGAACCAATTATAGATTAATGGCCTTGGTAGCATTGTGTTGTTGCAGTTGAGCTAGGAGTTCACCTTGCATAGGTGGAGCAGGTGGTAATTGTGCAGATGAAGGAGGAAGATGTGCAAGAATAGGAGGAGAATAAGGGTAAGAGGTGGTGTATTCTTGCATGTGGAGAATGAGCTTGATAATAATCAGAAGGATGGTGATGAGATTGAAAAGTAGAAATGTGATTGGAGGAGTCACGTGGAGACAGGGGTTGCTAAATATAATACCCATGTGGATCAGGTTATCAATAAGGGTATTGCTGCCTTGGTGGTGCCAACGCCTATGACTATGGTTGCTACCACTATTGATATTGCTCATATGGTTGTGGTGGAGTTCTACTTGGATAATACTATTGCTGCTACTATAACTACCTAGAATTACCTTGAGGATAAGGCAATCGGCTAGGTGTTTACCTTTGTGCTAGTCGTGGATTCAAGGCATACACCCGGGATTCATGTAAGTGTGAAAAAATAGAACAACATCCTTTAGGATGTTCATAATGGTAGATGTCACATCCACCATCATCATCTAATTCACTTCCTGCAACTTCCGCTATTGCAGTAATCTTTCCCTTACCTCTTTGATAAGCACGTTCAACTTCCTTGTGCCTCCCACACTTATGATCACTACCTTGTTCTTTGAACTCTTCAATAATTTTTAGGACAACTTGAAATATGCTATCCATGCAATCCCATAACTGATCAACCTTGATCATAATTTTAGATTGAAATTTTTGAAGTGAAAAGGCTTTCCTATTCACCACCTCATCAAGTGTTGATTCTTCCTCACTATCACAAAATTGAACCTCCCTCTTTCGAATGGAAGGATCATGATTATACTCTTCTACATTCTCATTTTCTTAATTCACCTTCCTCTTTAGCTACCTACTCAATCAATCTTTGGATCTGATGGACACTTAATTCTGATAGTTTCCCTTGAGCATAGACACCAAGGGTTCTCCTCATTTCATATCAAAGCCTATCTACAATGTGGCAAAGTTGATCTAGCTAAGAATAACCATGGCTAGGACATCTGTGCATTAAGGAATAGTATCGACTAATGGCAGCATCCATGGGTTCATGTATTCCTTGTTTCCATCCTTGGATCTACCTTCTCAAGTTGGACACTCTAGAGTATGTTTAATATTTTTCATTGAACAATTCAAGCATTGTACTCCATTGTCTGATAGATTCTAGTTCTAAGGATCGATACCAATTTTTTGCCTCTTTAATGAGTGTCCTTGGAAAAACTTGAGTTTTTGCCACTCATTCTCTATATTTTTCAAGGAACATGCATCTTGAAAAGCTTGGAGATAGTTCTGCGGATCTAAGTTATATCCCCCTTCAAACCTAAGGATATTGTTCATATCTAGCCTCTTGATCTGACTATCCTTTACATGCCTTGTTAAAATTTCTACTACCTCTACAACATTTAGCATACTCTGGGTAGTAAGAAAAGGCTCATTGAGGCCTTGATTTTGATGCCTACGATGCCCTCTACTACCCCTTCATTCATGGTGTTGTATCTCCCTTGAATTCCCATGCCCCTAGTCTTACCCTGCCCATTGGTTCCTTCGATCATTTCAATCCTATCAATCACCTCCATCATGGTCGCTTCCCCTACAGTTGTGATCAGAGCTAGAAGAAGAAGAGGATGATGATGAAGGTGAAGAGGAAGGAGGACTAGCACCATTGCGGTGCCTGCTACCATCTCTTCAATGATCATGACCATGATCACGATCTTGGTTCTTGTCCACATCCCTACCTTGACTTGCCTCTTTGGATTCTTCTTTGTCCTTAGATCCATTCTTGCCAAAACTAGGATTGTGGATCGTGGATTGTAGGTTCTAGTTTTAACCTCCTTTGCCAAAGTCGAAGAGAGGAATTTCATTGAATGGAAAACCCCCAAAGAAGGGCTCTCCATCATCTTTTTGGTACAACAGGAATGAAAAATCATTGAATCCTTTATCCTTTGCAGATTCATAATGTTGTTCTAACTGGAGATCCCTGAGATGTTATGCCTCAGTGGGATGATAATCCCTAACATCATTATCCTACACCACGTACTCAGCATGAAGTCCTTGGAGACCCCATTGTATAAGCATTTTTTGGAGCATTGTAGGAAGGAATTCCTCAGGTGATAACACAATATTTCCCTCCATGTAAAATTTGGTACATACTCATCAGGATGAGCATATACCACTTGGTATTGTTGAGGCACTAATGGATGTACTCTATCAGACATGGGAGGAGAATCACTCCTATGAGAAGAAGACATTTTATGTTAGAAAAATAGAAATGCAATTTTCTTTTTAAAATTGTTGTAGTAATCTTAAGATGTGATATGACTCTAAGGTACGTTTCAATGATTTGAATAATTTTTCACTAATCCTAGATAGAGCATGTAACAACTAAAAGATCCTCGGCAATGGTGCCAATGATGAGCGACAAGATACCCCTACGTCTGACTATACGAATCACCACAAGTGTTCACGCATGATTCGGTCAAATTTTGTAGACCTTAAGTTCTTAAGTACACTAGTTCTAAGATGTGAAATCTAATTAGAATAATTGTTGTCTTCTCAGTTCCACTCCTAAGGTACAAGTATATGGTTAAGTGCAACTGAGGTATATGATTTTTATAATTTTTTATTTTATCAATTTAATCACCTAGAACAAGAATGAAAGATAGAGGAATTTAATATCTAACTAATCTACTGGCTAGCTAGCCTAACACAAGTACTTGTTCCCACTCCCTGGATAGATCGTGAACGCATGTAATGCTGCTAGGTTACCAAACGTTAGGCGTTTCTAGGTTACCAAGTGCTAAACGTATGTTTGAAGTGGTTGTGCATGTGTTCATTAACAACTAGAAATTAATTGCTTAATGAAAATGCATTAAAATAAAGTGCATGAATATCAAATGCATTAAAGGAAACATTAATCCATTCTCAGTACTACAAGGATTATCAAAAGGGTTCATTTTTATTCCCATCACACTGCTATGCTCAAGTACATTAGTGCTTGAACAAAGATCCGTACACACTTAGACTCTTACTATGGGCACTCAAAAAATATTCTAACTTTGGAGAAAACAAACTACAATAGCTTTACTATCTATGACAAAAACTATGAAAAACTATATGAAAATTGTGAGCCCAAGTGCTATATTTATAGACCAACATATACCTTATGATATTAGATATTTGACATCGCGTCTTAGGCTCCAACATCGGGTATCCGATATTGAGGCTCCAATATCGGAGCCAGTCAAAATATGATTCATCACTTATATATAAATGGCCCTATATCTAAGGCACATTACACCATCCAAGCATTGCCTTGCTCAACAAGCAAAAAAAATGAGAATAATGTTTGGCATGAAAGACTTGAATATCATATTTTTGCATTGCATCATTAAACTATGAAGCAAAACTTCAATTACAAGGTAGGTAATTCAAAATTTGAGTAAACACATATCATGCTGTAATACTAGCAACCCATGACTCATACACATCAGGAAGAATAAAACTAGGTGTCTTAGTTGCATCAACATAACTAGAAGAAGGCATCATAATTTTTTGCTCACCAATTTCTAAATCTACATTTTGAAATCAACTGAAATTTCATTAATAAAAGAAACAAAATTTCTAGCATCAATTGAAGAAGTTAAAGAGTAACTTAAAATTAGAGAAATTAGATTCATTGGAGAAAAATCAAAAAGAAAAACATCAAATCCACCAAGAAATATAAATACATCCCAAAACATATAACCAACATGATAGAATTATAGAAAATATAATGATGCTTCAAGTATGACTTGAACTAGTAACCTTTTACCTAAAAATACCGTTACTTAACTACTTGAGTTACTTATCATTAACTAGTTATGAATTCAATTTTGGTGGGAAATGTTGAGTTATAGGAGTTATACTCAAATGTGTCATGTTGACTCTATGCCTAAGGGTACATATGATAATGCAACCACATAGGAAGGAGAATACCATTACTTTACACTCAATTATTGTATTCCTAGTTAGAAGATGAAAGGACCTACTACCAACAATATTGTTGTGCTCACCATTTGACCAAATCCTATAAGTTAAAATGTGAGGCAAACATGACCATTTTATTCTATAGCTATTAAGATTGCACTAGCTAACTTTGCCAAGATTTTCCCTTTCATTGAGAATATGTATTTAACTAATATTTTATATTGTAAGGGGATGACATTAAGTGAAGAAGAATGCAAGTAACATGTGCAACAATCTTAAAGGCCATAGGTCTTCTATTCAAATTCCTTGTAGTGGAAGGAAACTCATCCTTTATTTGAGAATGCAATAATTAAGTACCTCACCATAATTTTGGCCATGACGTCAACTACTAGTTGTAGATTGGTAACACTAAATACTAAATAATATTCCATCCATAACCCTCTAAGGAAAGCCAATCAATAACACTAAATAATATAGCATAATGCTCCAAGAAGAACCTCTAAGTAAGGCTAAATAATGTTTCATCAATACCACCAAGATATTTGCTCAAAGCAAATGGACAACTTCTATATTTATGTTTTCGTATTGCAATGCACAAGAAATGAAATATTTATGTTTTCATATTGCAAGGGAAGCATGCTTGGAAAACAACAATCTATGAAAATTTAGAAATCTTTTGAAGCACAAGATTTATAACCAAACTTGGAATTAATTATCCTTCTCATTATGCAATCACAATGATTTCACCAAAATTGTTATGGAATACATTGAATTTAGTAAAATGGCAACTTGGATCATTTTTAACATAGTAGATTAATTAAAATTAAACTCACTTTTTGCAAGATTCTTTTGCCCAAATCATAAATATATAACTAAACTAATTAACAAGTTGGTGGTATTTTGCTTTCAACACAATTCCCCCGCTAAAACACATTATTTCAAGTACATAGTGCATAAATTTACAACTTATATAAAAACCTATCATAATCTAATTAACTAGTAACTTATTACTACCTTATTAACTTCGTACTAAGGTTTATATGTTTTAACTAAATGAGCTAGTTATTTTCATGGTTCAAAAACTATGCCAGATAATAATATATAATAACAACGAGGTGTAAACCTTATGCTAAGACTCTTGATTTGAAAGCTCCAAATCATAGGTTGGATTTTGGTAGGAAATGCTCACTTATAAAGTTCTAATTGCACTATACTGCAATTCTTTAAGTTCCAATTTCAAAAACATTATTGATTTTTTTCCAAATTCAAATAAAGTTGATTATGTACCGCAATGTTTGGCTTCAAAAACTTTATTTTCCTCTATTTCCCCTTTTCTTTACAAAAAATGTACGAGAATATCGCTGCCTTACATTTTGTATCTATGATTGAGTTTTCCCCTTTTCTTTACAAAACATGTATGAGAATATCTCTACCACATGGAATTTGAACTCGGGCAAAATCATGGCAAAAATGTTAAAATAAAACACCCTAAACCAAGCAAAGAAAGTAGACATCCTGCTCAGTAATATGATTTCAAAAAGTACCTTGTAACCGAAGTGACGTTCCCTAAATATTTACAAAATCAGGTCCAGAACGGTCAACATCTTAAAAGTTTCCAAAGAAGCTGTCCAAACAAACAAGGGTATTGCTAAACAGCAGAGCACGATTTCAGCTTACCTGAAATGACCAAATCCTCAAGAATACCCTGAGCTGAATTAATTGAAGTTGCAAATGTCAACATTAGAATATTAGAAAAGTGTTTACACAATCTGGTGAATATATCATGCTATAATTGCCTTCCATATTAACAAGCAACTTAATATATTCAGACAGGAAAATTTATGCTTCTGATTCACAGCAGATTTATCCCTTGGCAAATCTCATTTACAAAGTATCATTCACGGTGTGCCAACAGAGAAAAAGGTTTCCCCTCCAATGAGTTTATAAGAACTATAAACCTAACACTGAAAAAACAAAAATATCGATTCTCAACATAAAAAGAATCAAGAAATTGCATAGTTGCCCTGGAGAATATGATATTAAGGCATCAGCATCAGTGTTTGCCCTCTCCGGCTCCACTAGCATTGCTGTCTCCATTCCCATTATTTTCAGAATCACTAGCTCCACCAAATTCACTGTTATTAGCTGAATTTCCCTCTTCCAAACCATCATCATTGATTGAGTTTGCACCATAATCACCAATTTCATTAGCAACAGACTCACCACCATGGTTGCCTTCAAATTCAGAGGTGGTATAACCACCACCAGCTTCATGAGGCTTGTAATCAAACTCAGAACCTCTGTCATGACCAAACTCATTGTAGTTAGTTGAATTTCCATGTCCAGATCCATACTCATTTACTGAGTTTGCCCCATAACCAACATTTCCATCAATAGCAGAACCACCACTGTAGTTAGCTGAATTTCCATGTCCAGATCCATACTCATTTACTGAGTTTGCCCCATAACCAACATTTCCATCAATAGCAGAACCACCACTGTAGTTAACATCATATTGAGGTGCATTATAACCATGACCAGTTCCAGGTGCATTATAATAACCACCAGCTCCAGGTGCATTATAACTAAAGTCAGAATTTCTGGCTTGACCAAACTCATTTTGGTTAACTGAGTTTCCATGTCCCCAACCATAGTTATTAACTGAGTTTGCAGCATAACCAACATTTCCACCATCAGAAGAACCACCACTGTAGTTACCAGCATACTGTGGTGTATTATAACCAGCTGGTGTATAGGGTCCTCTGCCATAGCCTCCCCCAGCAAAACCACCAGGACCTCCACCAAAACCACCACCGCCAAAACCTCTAGGCCTTTCTGCAGCATATTCAACACGAATGGCTCGGCCTTGAAGTTCCTGATAAATAGTCGATGCATCAGAAAAGAAAATCCAAAATGCTATAAAAGAGAACAACTCAAGATGACTAAATAAGATGTTATATGAAATAACAATGGGCCTTAAATTAAGCACCAATAAATAGAATAGAGACAGTTTCTATATTGCGTAACATCAAAGCACATTCTAATTTTTTGTTGGCTTCTTTGAGAATTCTAATGTACATAAAATTTTTACTTTTATAATGAGCCTCAATAGCAAGGTGTTTCCGACAATCGTGGAATCAAAACTGAACCTAAAAAACCCAAATTAGACTACGGAAATAAAGGTTTTTCAAATTACCCTAAATTCCATCATAGAAAAAGCTTGAGAAACTGGAAAGGGCATAAAACAGAAAAAAATCCTAAAAAGAAAACGAACAAATGATGTAACTTCCCTAAATGACAAGGAACTGGTGAACTAATACAACGGATTTCCATTGATCTTGGAAGTAAGTACGAATAGATAGGTACAGATTTGGTGAGACCTTATACCATAGAATAAGATTCACTGATTAAGATTCGATGCCATACAGCAGGAAATAGGATACTAGGTAAATTGCGTATAGGCAATGCAGGAGTTAGGCATCAGACATATCATGTAATATGGACAAAAGTCAAGGTAATGCAACAAGTTCCAAAGACTGCAGACCTTATCATAACCTTTCCAAATAAATGGAGATAATATTTTAAAATTCATGTCGAACTGAGAGTTACTGTTTCAGTCTTGTGGGAAAAAAAACAAGATTTTTTTGTTTTTCATAAAGTGCACTGCTGTAATAAGATTCAAGCTTTAACCCAAACCCAAATGGGTATCATAAGGCTCATACAAAGATGAACAACAACTTTGATTCATACACATACCGTGCCATGCATTTGCTGCAAGGCTGCAGCTGATTCCTCAGGGGATCCAAAAGTGACAAATCCAAAGCCTCTAGACCTACCAGTCTCCCTTTCCAAAATCACTCTGACTGCAGAGCAAAAACAAATAAAATTAAGCATATGTTAAAAATAAGAAAAAAAATTTAGATTTGAACAAAAACAAAGTACAAAAAGCAAGAACACAGGTAAATAACCCATCAACATTTATTAGGGCATTCATATTTGAACAACAATGCTCACACACCTTCAACGACCTGTCCAAACTGGGAAAATGCCTGTCTCAGTGATTCTTCATCAATGGACCAAGAAAGGCCTGTCCGATGAAACCAAGAATTAGTGCTACTCAGCGAATTTAAGCCACAAGGCGATTAAAAAAAATACATGTAAAGAAAATAAATTAAGGTACCTCCAACAAAAAGCTTAGATGATGACATATAACGAACAGCGTTAAAAATTGAGGACTTAGAAGACAGTCCAGTTGAAGCAGAAGCTGCATTCTTAAGCAGAGATTGTGATAGCAAGCTTCCAACTTTCCTCATGAAAGACATTGCAGCTACCCAAGGATCTGAAACAGCAACAAGTTATGTATAACAGAATCATAAAAATTTAAACTACTTCACCAAGAGAATCAAATTTGAAAATAAACAAACAGGGCAAGCAGTATTATGTTGTCTTTTCCACCCATCGACTTAAAATCTCTTAGACACCAAAAAAATACTGAAACCCAAGTAAGCATCGTTCCTATGGATGGGTTAATCCTAGCTCAGTTTCATCGTTTACAAAATCGAATTTCACATATATATAATTGAATTTCACACCATCCGCTAAAAACCTAAAACCCATACTATGTTTCATAAACAAAAAACCACCCTGCACAATTAGAGTTGGAAAGATACCGCAAACTATTAACGATTACTGCCGAATGATCTTCAAAATGAACTTCTGTAGCTAAAATCGAGAAATGAAGATGTTTGCTCTGAAATTCACTCTCTCCCCTTTTCGTGTTAAAAGACGGAAGTTCAGTCTTCAAGCCGTGCGTGCCTCCGTTAAATGGAAATTTTGGCGAGCAAATGAACCCAACAAAGATCAAAATTTTAGACTGTTCGGGTGCGACACGCCGAAAAATAAAAATAAAAAAATTAATAATTAGGTTGTTTATACAACGTCGATAATATAATAATTAGGGTGTTCATTGACATCGCGGCTTAGGATAATCCCCTCCCCATTTTTTTACTTTTTAAAAGGGCCTGTTAATAAAAAAATTGCCACAATTTTTTAATTTAGTTGGATAATGTAGTGGTAACATTATGGATCCTTGGAGTGATAGTAAGGTACTCATTTCCCAAGTGAAAGACCTAGATTCAAGTTCGAGCATAGCCATTTGAAAAGGTTAGGCTTTGACTCATCTACTGACCCTCCTAGGATCTCGCTTAATAGGATAAGCATTATGGCTCTAGCTAATTATCCTTTTTTAGTGTAGTAGTAACATTATTTTCAATATAACAATGAAGGTATTAACCTAGTGGTAAGACTTTTGATTTAAAAGTTCCAAGTCATGGATTTAATTCTAGCAAGCAATGCTGAGTTGTAAAGTAATAATTGAACTAAATATCTTGAGGTGAACCTATATTACAATTATTTTAAGGTTCCAACACCCTAAACATTGTTTTCAATATAATGAAAAGTGATGAGTCATGTTTTGTAGATCCATGATATCAAGTATTTGATATCGAGGCTGCAATGTCAGGTATCCAATATCAGGGCACAACCTCCAATGTTAGATATTTGATATTGACCCTTCCGTGCAGGCCTAAAAATACCACACTTGGGTGCATGGTTGGGATATAGCAGATAGCATAAAAAGATATAATAAATTCATAGATTTTTTATTTCAAAGTTTTGTTAGTCTCCAATGCATGCTCGTAGTGTGATGTTAAATGATTGTACGACATCCTTATTTGAGTGTGACATACTTGAACACGTTGCATGTTCGGAAATAAAGATTGAGATGACTTCCATCATTGCAGCATCCACTTAACTTTATTATTGCTTTTAATTAATGTAAATCACTTAAATGTTTACTGTTTTCCTTAGTTAATGTTTCCATTTATTACTCTTTATTAGTTTTGTCGTTAAGCAGAATGAGTACGACTAATCACAAGCACTATAGTGTAATTACTTGGTAACCCAATAGTGTATCATTTGGTACGCCCAATGATGTATGCTTGGTAATCCCAGTGGTAGTTATGCGAAGTCCAAAGCATGTACGGATGATTAGGAATGGATACTCATCGCACATAGGCTAGTTTAAACTTTACTTTCCATTGTTAATTATATTAAACAATTAAGTTCCTTATTATCATTATGAGTAGCTTAGGGCTGAACAACATCAATCATCATATGGCTCACTTTGGACTAAACCATACTTGACAAAGTTACCACTAGTCCAAGTGGGAAGATAGTGAACTACGATCAAGGCATAATGATTTAGATGCACAACTAGTCCCATCCACAAAATTTGACCGAATTGTGCCTAAATGCGTGTTATTCGTATGGTTGGATGTAGGGGTACCTTGCCGCTCATTATTGACACCGTTGCCAGGGATGGTGCTAGTTATCTAAATTAGTTATATTATACACGATCGTTGTAAATGCATTAACAATATATCTTTCAGAAAATATTAAATCACACACATCATTAACTAAAAATAATGTCTTTTTCACAAGGAAGCGATAATGCATTGTCTGGCAAGAACATTCATTGAAGAACTAACAAAATATATGTTGAGAAAGAGTGACCAACTTCATGCAGGGGTTTCATATGTTCATGACCACCCTGATGACACTCAAGGACTACATTCACTTAAGGTAAATAACCCTAGAGGAGATGAAGTAAGTCCTTAACCAAGGAAGGCCTCAAGGCCTAAGACCTCCTCTAAAACTAAAGAAGATAAATTAAGGGACCATGGGGAGAACTATAGGAGCCATGGCGATTCCCCCAGTTCCTCATCTTCCTCTTCCTCTTCAATGTCTAGGTCTGACGAAGATGAACATAGGTATAGAGATAGAGCTCCACTATGGGGTCAAGATAAAGATAGAAATCAAACCCAAGGGCAAAATCAAAGACATCAAAATGAGCATAGACAAGATCATCAAAATCAGATGAATAAAAATATAGATTATCATCATGACATGTCTAGTACAGATGAACCCTTGTTGGCTACTAGGAACCTGACATAGATTAGGGAGGTAGTTTAAATATCCCAAAGGCACCAAAGGGATAGTCACATCAAATGGCTTGACATGAACAACATTCCTAAATTTAGGGGAGGCTTTAATTCTAATCCACAACATCACTTACAAACCTTTCATGATTCTTGTGCCTTGCAAAATATCAAAAATAAGTGGCAAAAGCTTAAGCTCTTTCCTAGGACACTAATAGACGAAGCTAAAAGTTGGTATAGATTGTTGGAACCAAGTTCTATCCACTAGTGGTCCATAATGCTGGAATTTTTCAACAAAAAATTCCAAACCTATGTAAGAGTATCCAACCTAAGAAAACAAATCCAAGGGTGGAAGCAAGAAAATCATGAACCCTTAGATGTGACCTTGAATAGATACTATTTTCTACTACATAGATGTCCCAGCCATGATTTCTCTCAAAAAGAGCAACTTTTCCACATCATAGATGGGCTTCGTAATGCAATGAGGGAGACCCTTGGGATTTATGCCCAAGTGATGAGTTGCCATTTAGTGCACTGTGATATCGTGTTCGCGATCTTTCATCCTTGCTACGCTATTTTGTACTAATTATCATAGTCTGTCTCCTCATCTATAAATAAGAGGAGTTAGTTAGGAAGAAAAAAGTAAGTAGTTCTTAGTTTAAGTGTTTTAATTTCTTTCTCTCAACCCTTTTCCTCACAGTGTATGCCCGCAGTGTGGTGATTGTAATTGTACAACATCCTTTATTCGAGTGTGACATACTTGGACACACACATGACCAGCAATAAAGATGGAGATTACTTCATCATTACAGCATTCACTTAGTTTAATTATTTAATTAATTGTTATTTACTACTTTCCTAGTTAATCTCTTCTCACCCTTAAACTCTTGTTAAAATGCAGAATGAGTACGACTTGATTACGAGCATTTAAGTGTGACTACTTGGTAACCCAATAGTGTACCTAGGATCTGCGCTTGGTAATCCCAATGGTAGTCATGAACGAAGTCCAAGATGTGTATGGTCAATCAAGGAACGGATGCTCATCACACTTAGGTTAGCTAGATTCCTTCTCACCCTTTCTCCCTTAGCTTAGTTAATATTATCTTCCATTACCTTCAGGAGTAGCATTAGGTTAGAAACACATCATACACGTCACTCTGAACTAAACCATACATGACAAAGCCAATACTAGTCCAAGTGGGAAAACAANATGAACCCCCACTGGCCACTACAAGCCTAACACAAATACAAGAGACTGTTCAAATCTTCTATAGGCATCGTAAAAAGAGCCGTCTACCCAGGCTCGATTTAAACAACTTTCCCAATTTCTCAGGAGGCTATGACTTAGATCTGCATCAACACTTACAAGCCTTCTATGATGCCTGCGCATGGAACAACATTGATAATAGTTGGCAAAAACTCAAGCTCTTCCCTATGACACTCGTTGGCCAAGAAAAAGTATGGTATAGATCGTTAAAACCAAATTCCATATGACGTTGGCCAACAATGGTAGAACTCTTTAATAAAAGATATCAAACCTACATAAGAGTGTCAGCCTTAAGGAAACAAATCCAAGAGTGAAAACAAGCACACAATGAACCCTTGGACATGGCCTTAGAAAGATATTATGCACTATTAAACAACTGTCCAGGCCATGGGTTCTCCAAGGAAAGGCTAATGTACCATATCATTGATGGGCTTCGTGATGCAACAAGAGAAACCTTAGGGATGTATGCCCAAGGGCAACTATATGAACTGTGAACCCATCAAGTCCAAGAGCTTATTAAGCGGGTAGCAAAAGAAGAAGGAGAAATGGCTAGATGGGAGAGTGTTGAAAAACATCAAAGGGACCAAAATCTCAACTTAACAAAGGTCCATAATGGCAAAAAGGAGAAATCAACCAATCTCAAGGTGGAAGAACCCTCTTTGCTAGTACAACAATCACTAGAGGAATTCGAGGCAAAGATCAATAAGATGTTGGAATGGACACATAAAAAGTGTGGAGAATTTATCAACATCATTGAAGATAGAGTTTTGACAACCCAAGAAGTAGGACAATGTCTCAGTAGACAATCGGAAAGAAGGGATAAGAAAAATAAGAGCTCAACTGTCAATCATACATATGAATGCAACATATGCCTATACAATCACCCCAAGGGCCAATGCCCAATCTTGTTACATTTATATAAGCATTGGAGAAACACGTTACATCTAGAGTTCATACAAAGATATTGTGTTCGATCACAGTGGCAACAATCCCAATTGTGGGGGAAGACACCCTTAAACTGAAGACACCCTTCGTATCATCCAAATCCAAATGTTTATCTTATTCAACATCTTGTTTCCCCAACTGGGTCAACATACTCTATCTCACCACATTACTATTCTCCTCAATACTATTAGCCCATGTCCTCAACACAACCACCGCCTTGTGCACCTTATACTCCTCCTAATTTTCAACATTCTCATCCTTTCCCTCCTTATACATCACCACCAACTGTTCCTAGGATGCCTGCACCACATCAACAACCCTAGAACGTTACTTGTGCTACTATTTCCAACAGCAGTGAGAGACCTCAGCAACATCAAAGGCATCCCTTCTTTAAACATGACCGTAAGAAGGGACAACACAATTCTGAGACCACTGCATCCTCCAACTCAGCACAAGTCCCACACTATGGTGCACCTTTATCTTCAAACCCAACACCTCATGTTACTTCATTAGGACCACCAACCAACACTCCAACAACCATATAGCCCAATGAACCCAACCATGGAAGGCAACATCCTGATCCTTGCATACCATCTAATGATCAAAAACATCATAGTGGGTCAACTCTTTACCCAAGAACCACATCTTACCAATTGCCCCACTATGCTTACCATAATCAAGTGTGTGAACCCCAATGGGGTAAGTATGATCGGGTTCCAATATTTCCAACATGCAAGGATCCTCATCTCCTGTTTATTAATCCTTGCCATCCTCAACCACTTAGTTATGGGGGATACCCCTCATTCTAGTAACAAGCAAGATTAATAACCACTTTTTATTTTCTTTGATTTTACAACTTTTTGTTTTATAGTTTTTCATTTTTCAATTTCTTTTTTATCTTTTTATCTTTTTATGCTTTTGTAAGTAATCTCATCTACGAATAAAGCACTCATGTGGATCATTGGTTGAGGTGTGTTCTATGTTATCAAGTTCGAGTGATCAATTATATGGACAATGAGCCCATTACACCCACTCATCCACTCTACAAATAAGAGGTTTTGTTCAAGGGTACAGTGATATTCTTGACATTCTTAAAACTTAAA
>MNCI01006121.1:130141-148632 GCA_015680685.1 Gnetum montanum | reverse complement strand
TGTGTTTGGAGCCCACCACACTATAGTGGTGGGTCCTGTCGTGTGTGTTGGGATGAATGTAGGTGCTGTGTGTAATTGCAAAGTAGGTATCGCATGTACATATGGTGACATAGGCGTAGGTATACAATGAGATGGATTAGCTAACTGTGGCTGCGAAGGAATGATTTGTGAAGGGACACCACCCGAGAGGGTAGTCAGAGAGAAAAGATGTTGGTGGGATGCATGCGCCACATGGTTAGTAGTAGTTAATGATAACGGCATAGTGATCATAAACAACAGATTTACACAGGATGCTGTGGAGGGAGGCACCACAGCAAAACTAGCGTGACGACCTTCCTCGGAATGGGAATCTAGATCCTCCTGTCTGTCATGAAGTAGTTCATCACGGAACAACTCTTCTCATTATTTTTTCAATGCCTTGGCCATTAACATTTGATCTAAGATCCACTGTTGTTGGTCTGTCAGGTGTATCGTGGCGTTAGCCAAAGGAATAAATTCCTTCCCATTGCAGTATATGAACTCGTATTCTTGTTTCTCTTCAAGTTCTTGTGAATACATGGGCAACTTTACCACAAGTTTAGCATAGAGGAAATTGTAATATTCCCTATGTTGAGTGTGTCTCTCAGGCTCTTTGTTTTGAATCCTGAGGAACCAGCATGGTTGCATCGGACTGGTTGGCAGCTCGACCATAGGAGACGTAACTTGTAGAGTCTAAGGATTCTCGAAGTTAGTAGTGTCAATAGCAGTGGTTGATGCAGCCATTCTCTTCACAGCTTGAGAGTAATGACGACAAGGATAAAGATCACAAGGGCAAAGGAATACTAAGGCAAAAATGGGCTTTCTACCCTACAGGATTCCAAAGGAATTGTCGAGGCGACCGATTTGCACCACAAAATCTCATAAACAACCACAGAGGTATTACGTTTACGTCAATTGAAAATGGGTATAGACAACTTACAGGACTACCCATGAAAGGAAAATTAGAGGTTCAAGCCCTCCTTCTAGTGCTAGAATACTGTAACAACAAAAAATGTCAGCTGTTGGAAATACCGAGCGAAGTTCCATGTACACAGTTCCAACCCCAGATTTGTGCGAGGGCCATGTTGGAGAAAATGAATCCAAGGTGCCCTGAATAGTCTTGTTGATCAGACAGGGACTTACTTAATTAGTAAATTTTGTAATGATCGAGTCACGAGATGACGGTTTCGATGGGGAGATATGATATTGATGATCTCGAAGGTGAGAAGGATGATGTAAATGATGCCAAACGATTGTAAAGTTTATGTAAATAGGATGCAATGAACTGAACTTAGAGATTGTGTAATCCCAAGATCTGGGATTTAGCTTATAAGAAAATACATTGAATTACAATGATTACAAGAAAACTTCAGTTTAGAAGAAGCACATGCCAAGAACAAGAAAGCTATTTAGAAATGCAACAAGAAAAGGTCGATCTACCTTCTTCTAGCCAATATGGGTGCGAGGGAGTTGGACCCGAAGCAAAGTATCTACTAACTTGAAATTCCTGGTCAAAAGCTCTTGTTGATCGCCGTTGGTGTTTTTTCTGTTGTCGATTCTCTTTTGCTTTTTCGCCAATCTCTGCCAAAAATTTTTAACAATTGCCAATAGAAAAAAAAATTTTCAATCTTGCCAATCTTCCCAACTTGCTAACTTGCCAACTTACCAACTTGCCAACTTGCCAACTTGCCAACTTACCAACTTGCCTACTTGCCAACTTGCCAACCTGCTAACTTGCCAACCTACCAACTTGCCAACCTGCGAACTTGCCAACTTTCTAACTTGCCAATCCTTTGAGCATTTTCTGCTGGGGTATTTATAAGATTAGAATTTAGGAGAAAAATGTAGTTTAGATGACGTGTGTCCTGGATCCACAAGATGCTGTTGACCTAATGTGTTGTAGCTGAAGTTTGTGGCGCTATGCTGCATTACGCTTTGAAGCGTAGTATAGTGTAGCCTACCCTTGTTGGAGCTTCGGTAACAAACTGTCCTGCGGTTACACTGTAATACGCTAGAGAGTGAATCATGGCATAAGAATCGCTAATGCTTGAATTTTTCTGTCCTTGTTGTCGCGATTAAATCAACTGTCTGCTTGCGTTACGCTGCGTTGCATTATATTACACTGCATAGCATAACACGATGTAACATAGATAACTTGCAAAATTGAAGTGTCTGTGCATCCCTTGTCTTTGTTTAGTCCTTTTGGAGTTTATTATGCTACGCTGCGTAGTGTAGCATAACAAGCCTTAAGCCAAAAAGAGAAAACTTGCTGAGATGTGTGACTTGTTGCAAATCGTTGCCTAAGCCTCGAGACTTTGCTGAACCATTGAGGCCTCAAAATTTCACTGTTATTCAATATCAAACATTTGAAAACTACAATGGAAATTCTTAAAGAACATTAATTAAAAGCTAAATTGAGTAAATTTGAACTCTTTAAGGAAGAAGTTTCATACTTATGACATATAGTTTTCAAGAAGGGATTGCAAGTAGATCCAGCAAAAATTAGTGTGATCTGGGATTGGCCTAAATTAAAAGATGTTACAGTAGTTTGTAGTTTCTTAGGTTTAGCTAGTTTTTATTGAGGTTTCATTAAAGATTATTCTACCTTGGTAGTCCCATTAAGTGACATTTTTCAAGAGAAACGTGTGTTCAAATGTGATAAAAAATGCAGGGAATCTTTTCTTAGATTAAAGATGCTACTTACAACAACATCTATTTTGATAATTCCAGATAAAGATTTACCATTTGAAGTATCCACGGATGTCTGTGGAATAGAAATTAGTGCAGTACTTTCACAAGAAGATAGAGTGGTATGTTATGAATCTTGTAAATTACGAGGAGCTGAGGTAAATTACTTAACTCATGATTTAGAATTATTGACAATTGTTCATGCTTTGAAATTTTGGAGACATTATCTTTGTGCAAATGTTTGTACTAAAAAAAAATCATAAAAGTTTAGAATATTTGCAAAGGTAGCTTATTTTGAATACTTGTTAGAGATGATGGATAGAATTATTAGCTGAATATGATTTTGAAATCAAATATATTCCCTATGAGAAAAATGTAGTGGCAGATGCTCTTAGCCAAATGTGGAATTTAATGATAGGTGTGGTAATAACTCCTATGGAAGAAGAAATCAAGGAACAAATAAAAGATAACCCTTATTTAAAAAATATTTTAACAAATATTTTGTACAAACCTTAATATCAACTTACCTCCAATGGTTTATTGATGATAGGACAGAGAATATGTATACCAAAAGGAAATTAGAGACTAAAATTGTTGAGTGAAGCACACGAAGTACCATACGCAGGACACCTAAGTTATATTAAGACCTATATGATAATTAAAAAATCTTATTTTTGGCCTAGAATGAAAAATGATGTGTCCTTATACATTAAAAATTGTCAAACATGTCAAAGAATAAAAGTTGAATAGAGGAAACCTAGTGGATTATTACAACCTCTGAAAGTCCTAACTTGGAAATGGGTAGATATCACTATGGATTTCACTGTGGGATGCCCAATAACCAAAAAAGGAAATGACTCGACTTTCATAGTAGTTGATTGTCTATCAAAGATGGCACATTTTATAACTTTGAAATCTACAAACACAATAGAAGAAATAACCCAAAAATTCGTACGAGAATATTTTGATTACATGGCTATCCAAAATCTATCACTTTAGATAGAGATCCCAAGTTCATATTTGAATTTTGGAAAAATTTCTTCAGAGAGCTTGGAACCCAATTGAAATTTAGCATAGCTTATTACCTTGAGACTGATGGACAAACTAAATGTGTGAATAGAATATTAGAAGATATCCTACGAAGCTACATCGAGAGTAGATCAAAAACATAGGATAATTATTTGCATCTAGTATAATTTTCCTATAATAAAAATTATCAAGGTTCCATACATGAAACACCATTCAAAGTAGTATATGGATGTAATTGTTGTACACCATTAACATGGGAAATCCAACCTTAAGAGCATAATGGAAGGAAGAAGAAATGAAAATAAAGGAAAACATTGTCACAAGGGTTAAACAAAATTTACAAGTTGCCCAAGATAAATATATAGGATATGCAGATCAACATTAACTTAAAAAAGAATTTGAAGTAGGAGATCAAGTAGAATTGAGAGTAAAACCTACTAGAAGTTCTCTTAAATTGGGAAAATATACTAAATTAGCACCTAGAATTTTTGGACCTTTTGAAATCACTGAAAGAATTGGTGAAGTAGCATATCGGTTGAATCTTCCAGAAACCTTAAAAATTCATCTAGTTTTTCATGTGAGCTTGCTAAAGAAATTTCATGAAAATGATGTACCATATGTATTGGATTGGAATGCTCTATCATTACGATCCAATGCCAGCTTTGAAGTTAAAGCCATTGCTATTTAGAATCAATGAACCAAGAAATTATGAAATAAAACTATCAGCGAAGTACTTGTTCAATGGTCAAATTGTGATCAACAGACTTGGGAAAATAGGGAGTTTATTTTAAATAATTACCCCAAAATTTTAGATCATCATGATAGTGAATGATAGGTTGAATTTATTATGGATGTAATAAATTATGTTTATAATTTTTGATCTTTTATTTGTATATATGATAATGAGGAAAATAAGGGAACTAAAGCTGAGGAGCATAACAATGAAGTAGCCATTAAGCAATTGGATATAGAGGAAGCACTCAAGGATAAACTAGATGCTTAAGGGGGGTAGATTTATAACATCCCATCCCTTGTTAAGGGTGAAAAAAATTGTAAACAATGTAATTAGCCTTCTAATGAAGGGACACCTCATTACGAGGAGTTATGACTATTCATGTATCCCTTGGAAAAGGGTTTGACCTATGCCATTTAAGGCTAGGGTTAGAGGTCATGCTGGAAATGGAGTTGTGGAGCTTGGAGAGGCAAGTAATGGGAGCTAGGTGAAGCAGGACAAAAAGGGATTGATCACCTCTTTGGTAGGATAGCTTAACTATGGTGGTAGTGTCAGATTTCCTCTAAGGCTTAAGTAGCATAGGAAGGCAACCCAAAAGGGTGTTACAGTACTCTCTTTCATTAATATAATTTTTCCATTTTCCTTACTTAATTCTTCAGTACCAGTTATTTATTTTCCGATTAATTCATTATTTAAGTATTTATAATATTTTTGGTATATTATCCATGAAAATAGTGAATGTAATAAATTAAGTGTTCATATTTTTACAACATCTAGGAATGGGATGTCACAGTTACCGATACCATTAAAAGTCTTTAACCCAACATTCAGGAGTCTTATAGCATTCCAGAATGCTCTAGTAAGCCTTGCTTCATCCTCCTTGTCAAGCTTGCCATGGGAAAAAGTAGAGGCAAGCGGTGGAGCTCTTAAAATTCTCATAAAATAAATAGGATTTCCTCCCATTGGAATTATTGGCTGATGGGTTTTAACACTCTAATATTTGGATTGTTCTTCCTCATCATTCCTTTTACCTGGGTGTGAAACTTCTTCATCACCATTTGAACATGAATGCTCATCACCTCCACATATCTAAACATGGCTAGGACCAACATTTCTATCTACCTTTGCACTAATTTCATCCAATTGAGAAACCATCAATTAAAAGGTAGACTTCATGCTTTTCATGTATCTCTTTAGGGCTTGTATCTATTTCTTCTTAAGTGCCATCAAAATTTGACAAAAATTTGCAACCAATTTTCAATAAACAATTAACATAAAGCTCTAATACCAATATAGACTAGAGTAGGTTCACTCTAATGGAAAATAACATTAAATCTAGATATTATCAAAAGATAAATCATTATGCTAGAAAATAAGAAAACTAGCCATCTTTAATTATTTCAAATAAGATTATAATAGGGTTTCATAATCCACAACATCATCCAAATATATTCACAACACTTAAATGAAGTTGCAGAGCATGAGATTCTACAAACACACAATGATTGTTCTCAACATAAGACACAACTAAATGAGATCTCTTCCACAATTGGGGATTGAAACCTCAACTCACAAGTAAGACTCAAGAACACACTAGTTAATACACCACACAATTGATCTTGAAGTTGCAACCATACATGCACTCACTCTGTGTGCTCCCTCATACTCTTATCACATACATTACTTCTCTCATTGATGATCTCACCTATCTTATGAGCTTTCTCTATCATGACATCCCATGAAGAATCAATATTTATTTACAAAGAGAAGACAAGAAACCTAGAAATTTTCCCCCTACTTAACTTAAGGATCTTTAGCTATTTTAATCTTTTTCCATATTTTCTTGTTTGTTTTCCAAATTGCAATGACAATTTCTTAAGTTTTTCCTCTTGTTTGGGTCATCTCAGGCCATTTAGATCATCTCATTAACTACTTTGGTTGGTAGGTGGGATGTCTCACATGAATGTGAGACATCTCCACAATAGCCAATATTTCTCATTAAAATATGGGATTTCTTAGTTGGAACATCTCCCAAACTATGGAATGTTCCAACTATGATCTGGAACATCTCACCAAAACTGGGATGTCTCACTTTCCTAGCATAGTCTAGATGTCTCTAGAATTTTCCTTACATATCCTCTAGGAGCCCAGATCTTAGGCAAGACTTCTCCTTGACCTCTAAGATGTCTTCATAGAGCCTAAAACCTATAAAAACCATCTAGAGGAAAAAGAAAAGGAAATTAGAAGAGGTGTCCCTACACCATTCATCTAGATTATTTACCACTTAAAAGCAAACTTGGTATTACTATTTCTTATGCATGATAGATGAATTACATGGAATGAGACTTCTAGCCTTGATGGCTTAAATAGAAAGAGAAAAAAAAAAGAGATTTTGAAAGTTTAAATTTTTAAGCTTGAGAATTTATTTAAAGTTAATAATAGTTTGCATTGAGTTTTTCTAGATATTTTTTGGAACAATGATACATCTATTATTCCTCTTAACTTCAAAGTTATATATGAGATTATGACCAAGAAATATTTTATCAAGAACAAGTTTAATAAGGCATGGAGAATGCAATTATCATTGCACTTTGAATGAGGAATATGAAAGATATTTGAAGAGTTCATAACTTTTTAAAAATTCATGTTTTTTAATGATTTCTTATTCGTCAAGGTCTTTCTATCAGCACTCATCTTAAACATATGACAATTGTTTCTTCTTAATGCCCTCTTTATAAAAATGAAAATTTATTTTATCATGTTTTTTTATTGTATAGCTACACAACATTGTTGGAAATGGATATCTAGAATTTTTAATAACTTTTAATGAAGCATTAGTGATATCATTATTGCTAATCAACATGCCTTGTCTACTTAATTTATTTGCATTTGAAAGTATCTTCGAGTACTTGTTCTCTATTCTATTTGGAAGCTTTAATGTGTAGTTAGTTCTAGTAATGAGAACATAACTACGATCTCTCTTGAAGAGTTAAATGTTAAATTCTTAAAGATGTTTGTTGCAATTAGAAAAACCGATCGTTGGAAAGAATTTATGGATCTGGTGCAAGCAATCCTCAACCTTGGATTCCAAGGGCCTTAGTGAAAACTGGATCTGAGGTGCCTTGGCTAGTTTAGCAAATCAACTAGGGACTTACAAAATGAAAATTGGGATAAATAATATAATTACAGATCAAAGTAATGTAAATGCACTAAAATAATGAACAAATTTAATTTGAACATAAACCAAAACTATAAACTTTATTTTACAAAGAATAAAATAAATGAGACTTAAGAGATTGTGTAAAAAGTGTGCCTGAGAGGGCAATAGTGGCAGTTCACTAGTCAATGTGTTCAACTCTGTGATTTGGATATCCTACCACTCGCAATGCTATTAAACCTCCTTTGTTGCTACTCTAGATCTAAAAAGTTGGTCATTGCTAGGGGGTGAGAAAAGTGGAAAATTCGGATGCCAGATTAGTCCACACTAAGGTTTGGGAATCCTAAAAGTGTAGCGTTGGCATCAAAAATCTTCAAGTCTTAGGGTGATAATGCTTCCACACTAGGGTTCAAGAGAATGAAAATGTGGGAGATTGCAAGGGCCCTTGAGTGCTTGAAAATGCCAAAGTGTGGAATTATTACTTGAAAAAATGCATATATGCTCAATGTAATAAAGTGCCAAAAAAGTGGAACCTTGAGAAAACTTTTGCTCAACCCATAAATGATGTTTGGGGCTAGTTTTTATAATTCTTAGGCCATGAATCTAGTTGCACAATGGTTGCAAATTAGCTGTAAATTTTTGCCTCATATAGGTGAGATGGATGTCCAATTTTGGGGGGTTACCATATATGGTAAGTGCTTTTCCCATGGCCATTAAATTTACTATAAATAGTAACAGGGGCATACCTTCTACGCTGAAGATAAATCTTACACATTGAAACTTTTGTCATCCTTGCTAGAGTGGTTGGTCAATGTTGGAGTCCATGGAGTGATGAAATTTAGCTATTGTGGCTTCCACACTAGGGCATGTATTTTCCACACCAGGGGGAAGTTTCCAAGCTAAGGGAAAACCTCCCACTCTTTCACATTGGGAGTAGGTGAGATTTACCCCCTTGTAAGTATTTCCAACCTAGAAAAAATTATACCCCCCATAAAACCCATCAAATTGCCATTTTTGGCATTCCAAAAGGCATTTTGGACACCCTCAAGTCCAAATATAGATACTAGGTGACTTTTTTCATGTAGGGAATGAGGATTTTACCACTTATGAGCATTTTTTGGCTCTGAAAGCATGGGATATGTGAGATTTCCCTTCATGGGTTACAATCTTCACATTTACAATGAATTTTTATCTTAGGTTTTATGGGGTGATAGATATATGATGAAAAGCGGCTATAACATGCAAATTTTTGTGGTGTTTAATGGTCTCTCTTTGTTGGTGTTTGGAAAATTGACTTGAGAGGTACTAATAAAGAATACAAAATACCATGACATATTACAAAGCTACAATGAATGAGATGATAAAACCAAGTTATCTAAGTTACTGAAGTTGCTAGTTTAAGGCTATGTGGGCCATGGTACCAGTATAAGGCCCTAGAAGGCCATCAAAAGCAAGCTTGCTTGTTGATGATTATTAGCTATATGCAGTACAAATTTAGATAGGAATGATTGACTAGATTGGCTAGCTCATTCCCATCCATGTTAGCTATTTTGAACACATCATTTTTGTAGGCTCTGGTGATAAGGAAGGGCCCTTCCCAATTTTCTGAGAATTTATCTACATGCTCATAGATGGCTTTGAGGATCAAGTCACCTTCCTTGATCTTATGCATGGTTAAGTTATGGTGATTTTGTCACTTTTGGCTCTCTTGATAGTGTTTAATGAGAGAAAGTGCTTGTATACATTGCTTCTCCACTGAGTCTAGGGCTACTGTCAATAACTTATTCTACTTCTTGTTGATGAAGTTGGTAAAGGCTACTTAGAGAGATGGCATTTGCAAACTTAAGAGATAAAACAACTTTAGAATCATAAACCAAGCTATAAGAGGTTACACTAGTGGCCATGCGATAAGTTGTTTTGTATGCCTATAGTGCATGGACAAGTCACTCATGCCATTTGTCCTTGCTATTGTTAAGCATCTTCTTGAGCAAGTTGATGATGGCCTTGTTGCTTGCCTCTACTTATCCATTGGCTTGAGGGTATTAAGGCAACGAGAAAGAATGCTTAATGCCTAGGTTGTGACAAATTTTTTTTTTGTGGCTACTAAAGTGTGGTCCATTGTCTATAAGTATGATCATGGATATGCCAAAAAAAGCTACAATGTTATCTAGAATGAACTTGTAGACTTGCTCAAATGTAGTCTTTCTTAGGGGAATAGCCCCAACCCACTTTGTAAAGTATTCAGTTGTAGTGATGATGAAGCTATGCCCTATAAAAAACTTAGGCATTATGGGTTCAATGATATCCAACCCCCATTGTTGAAATGGGCATGTTATTTGAGTGGTATGAAACTAAGTTGGTGGTACATGTATAAGGTTGCTATATCGTTGGCATGCGTCACATTGCTTAACCTTCTACAGGAAATCATTATCCATATGAGGCTAATAGTAGACTAACAATATAATCTTAGTAGTCATAGCTCTTGGTTCTATATGTCCTCCACAAACACCCTCATGAACCTCCTTTAGGATTGTTTGGGCTTTGATTTTACCTAAGCACTTTAGGAGTATGCCATCTTAGGATCATCGACATAGTGTGTTATCATCTATGATGACATACTACTTTGATCACTTGTGTACAACATCCTTTTGAGTAGTAGTTAGGCCTTGTGATGACTCACCATGCATAAGGTAAAATTTGATGTCGTCATACCACTTCTTGGGAGGAGTAGTATGAACAATGACCACAAAGGTATGCTTAGTGTTCTGTGTGATGGAAGTAGCATAGTACATAGTTAAGGTGGACAACTTACTAAATACATTTGAGGTCACACTAAGGGCTAGTATTGTAATTTTATTAGCTATGACATTCTTGTTTTAAGGTATGTATTAGATATTAATGTCTGTGAATTGTTGTAACAATTACTTCCCTAGATCACATTATGGTTGCAAGTGTTTGGCTTTACATGCATAGGCTTCAGTCATTTGGTTAACCACAAGTTTTTAATCACCTTTGATTATTAAGCATCTAATTTCTAGATCATGGACTACCATCATCCCTTTGATCAAACCCTTGTACTTTACTATGTTATTGGTACATGGAAACTCAAAATGATAGGTAAAGGATCAGATCTCACTAGATGGAAATGTTATGATGGCAATGGCACTAGCCCCATTAGCAGTTGAAGCACTGTCAAAGTGAATGGCTGCCTCATAACCCTTGAGCACCTAGCTAACAATGTTAATGTGTTCATCAGGGAACTTAGGATCTATGGCTACTTAGTCATCACAGGTGAAACTATAAGCTGTACGACTATAGCTTGACCTTTTGTTGAGGATTGAAAGATGTAATGAAGGTCAAAGTCCATGCTTAAGGCTTTCCATGGAGCTATATGACTACTTTCGTAAATGTTGGTCATTATGGCTCTGAGTATGTTGTCCTTGCAAATTATGTTGACTTGGCTTCTGGGGAGGTAGTGTCTCCACTTCTTTAATGAGACGACTAGTGCTAGAAAATACTTTTTCACTTCACTATATCAAGTCTCGTGGACAACTAATGCATGGATAAGGTAGTATACAGGCATTTTTTCTCCATGTTAAACTCCAAAATTGATAGTTTTTAAATCTTAATTACATATTGTTAATTATTTAATTAGTGTTTAATTAATGTTTATTTTAGTTATTTAAATTTATTTTAGTTTATTATAGTGATGAGTATTAGTTTATTATTATTAGATTATTAGTTTTTATATACTAAAGACTTGAACCAAAGGCATAGGTTTTTCTTGCTGGGTAGCCATGTGGTGGTAGTTCAAGAATCCAATTTCTTGATCTATATTGGTCTTATTTTTTCTAGTTTTTGATTTTGTTTTTCGCGATATCGCGTACGTGATATCGTATCTTCCCCTGTGATATCGCATACATGATATTGCACTCTGCCGTAATGTCTATAAATAAGAAGCGGCTCTCCCTTGTTTGACAACTTAGAATAGGAGTAGCAAAGCTCTGGCAGTTTGATCCCTCTAGAGATAGATTATTTTCCTATGTCTGCCCACAGTGTGGTGAATGTAATTGTACGACATCCTTTATTCAAGTGTGATGTACTTGGACACGCACATGATTAGTAATAAAGATCGAGATTACTTCATCATTGCAGCATTCACTTTGTTTATTTATTTATTTAATTGTTATTTACTACTTTCCTAATTAGTAATCTCTCACCCTTATCTCCTAGAACATGGAATGAGTACGACTTGATTACAAGCATTTAAGTGTGATTACTTGGTAGCCCAGTGGTGTACCTAGATCTATGCTTGGTAATCCCAATGGTAATCGTGCACGAAGTCCAAGATGTGTACGGATAATCAAGGAACGGATGCTCATCGCACTTAGGCTAGTTTAGATTTTCTCTTACCCTTTCCTCCTAGCACAGTTAATCTTATTTCCCATTGCCTTCAGGAGTAGCATTAGATTAGGAAACATCATACACCTCACTCTGGACTAAATTATACATGACAACTATAATACTAGTCTAGGTGGGAAGATAGTGAACTGTGACCTAAGGATAACTGTCTAGCCGCCACAACTAGTCTGTCTATGGAGTTTGACCAGATCGCATGTGAGAACTCTCATATTCGTATGGTTGAGTGTAGGGGTATCTCGTCACTCATCATAGGCGCCGTTGCCAGGGACAGTGCTAGTTATCTAGATTAGTTATATCATACAAGGTTACTGTATAGGACTTAACAATATATCTCTTAGGAAGAAGAAGTAATTATAAAAAGTCACATAAATTCACACACAACAATGCCTCTCCTACAAGATTATAACAATGGCACACTTAGTGAGGAAGTTCATTGGAGAACCAACGAACTATATGACAATGAAGATTGGAGTATACAACCTGAAGTGGGAGTTTCTTATAAACATGAACAAAAGCAATGTCATCCCAACATGTGGAAGCATAACTTACCAGATGACGATGAACCCCTACTGGCCACTACAAGTTTAACGCAAATATAGGAGGCTATTCGAATCTCACGTAGGCATCATAAACAGAGCCGTCTACCCAGGCTGGATTTAAACAACTTTTCTAAATTTTTAGGAGGCTATGACTTAGATCCGCATCAACATTTATAAGCCTTCTATGATGCCTGCACATGGAATAACATTAATAATGGGTGGCAAAAACTTAAGCTCTTTCCCATGATACTCGTTGACCAAGCAAAAGTATGGTATCGCTCATTAAAATCAAATTCGATACGACATTGGTTAACAATGGTATAACTCTTTAACGAAAAATATCAAACCTACGCAAGAGTGTCAGCCTTGAGGAAACAAATCCAAGGATGGAAACAAGCACAACATGAACCCTTGGACATGGCCTTAGAAAGATATTATGCACTGTTAAATAACTATCCAGGCCATGGGTTTTCTGAGGAAAGGCTAATGTACCATATCATTGATGGGCTATGTAATGAAACAAGAGAGACCCTAGGAATGTATGCCCAAGGTCAACTATACGAACTACAAATCCATCAAATCCAAGAGATTGTTAAGTAGGTAGCAAAAGAAGAAGGAGAATTAGCTTGATGGGAGAGTGTTGAACAACATCAACGAGACCCAAATTTCAACTTAACAAGGGTCCATAATCATAAAAAGGAGAAACCAACTAATCTCAAGGTGGAAACATCATCTTTTCCAATACAACAAACATTAGAAGAAGCTAAGGCAAAGATCAATAAGATGTTGGAATGGATGAATGAAAATTGTGGAGAATATATCAACAATATTGGAGATATAGTTTTGACAACCCAAGAAGTAGGATGAAATAGTAGACAATCAGAAAGAAGGAATAAGAAAAATAAGAGCTCAACTACTGATCATACGTACGAATGCAACATATTCCTGTATGATCACCCCAAGGGCCAATGCCCAATATTGTTACATCTATATGAGCATTGGGGAAACACATTACATCGAGAGTTCATACAGAGATACTGTGTTTGATCACAGTGGCAACAATCCCAGTCATGGGAGAGACCACCACTAAACTGGAGACACCCTTCATATTATCTGAATCCAAACACTTATCAAGTTCAACATCCTATTTCTCTAGTTGTGCCACCATACTCTATCTCACCTCATTACTATTCTCCTCAATACTATCAACCCATGCCTCGAACACGACCACCACCTTGTGCACCTTATACTCCTCATAACTTTCAACATTCTCATCCTTTCCTTCCTTCCACAGTGCCACCAACTGTTCCTAAGGTGTCTACATCACAGCAACAACCCATGAATAGTACCTGTGCTACTACTTCCAACAGCAGTGAAAAGCCTCTTCAACATCAAAAGCGTCCCTTCTTTAAACATGGTCGTAAGAAGGGACAACACAATCCTGAGGCCACTACATCTTCCAACCCAGCATAAGTTCCACACTGTGGTGCACCCTTACCTTTGAATCCAACGCCTCATGTAACTTCATTAGGGCCACCAAATCACACTCCAACAACAATCCGGCCCAATGAACACAACCATGGGAGGCATCATCCCGATCCTTGCATATCATCTAATAGTCCTAAACATCATAGTGGGTCAACTCATTATCTGGGAACTACATCACATAAATTGCCCCACTATGCTCATTATCATCAAGTGTGTGAACCCCGAGGGGATAAGTATGATCGGGCCTCAATACTTCCAACATGCAAGGATCCTCAACTTCCATTTATTAATCCTTGCCATCCTCAACCAATTAGTTATAGGAAGTATCCCCATTCTAAATAACAAATAGGATTAATAAATATTTTTCATTTTCTTTGATTTTACAACTTTTTGTTTTCCAGTTTTTCATTTTTCAACTTTTTTGTTCTATCTTTTTATCTTTTTGTGTCTTTGTATTTTTTTCTTTTTATGTTTTTTTAAGTAATCTCATCTACGAATAAAACACTCATGTGGATTGTTGGTTGAGGTGTGTTCTATGTTATTAAGTCATGAATGATCAATTATTTGGAATAGTGAGCCCATTACACCCACTCATCCACTCTACAAATAAGAGGTTCTATCATGGGTACGGTGATATTCTTGACATTTTTAATACTTAAAATTAATTTTGTGTTCATTGTACCCAGAATGAAGAAGGATGGACCAAGAGGGAGTGATTAGGGTGTGACATCAAGGGGACTTGTGGATTCTCTTTGGTGACATTTGTGGGAGTTATCATGCAACGTGGTTGTACTAAGATCCTTGTAGATCTAATGAAAAATGGAAGTAAGAGTAATCAAAAGGGCACTCAAAAATTAATGCTATGCTAGGGGGTCCCACTGGAAAGGCATGCACCCATGCCTGAAGGTTGGCAGCTTCTCTAGATTCAGCAATCAGAAAAAGAAAAAAAAAGAAAAAAAAAAAGAAAAGTGCCACAAAACAAAAATCACTCCTCCCTTGCATAAAACGCTAAGTGATTGTATGCCTTGTTGTTATGGTACTCTCATAGTTGCTCATCATGGGATGAAACAATGCGATGTCACTGATTAGAAGGATGGACTTAGTCCTGATCTTGGAACGATGGGGTCATGACACCTTAATCATGCTCTTCATGTAGGATTCACTGTGCCCTGGGTTAGTTACCTCATGTCCCAATCTCTACGATCCCTTCTATACTTCATCTCATCTCATTGTTCGGGTAATTATAGCTCGTGTCCTATGTAGCATAGAATTCTCACCTCATTCTGGTGATATTTACATGTGTGTGTTTTGTGGAGTTGGTGCAGATTACATTTAACCCTTCTAGTGCCCATGGACATTATTTATTACCCACTTGTGGAGTTGGTGTGGATTACATATAAGTGTGGTTATACAAGGGCATTATAGGTTGGAACCTGCTTTGGGGAGGACCCACTTGTGTAATCTTTTGTAATTTTCACTTATGACACAACTCACACACACCATTTATTACCCTCAGCATATTGTTCATGATATTCTTTCCCTTATTACTATCCCTTCGATTCAACGTCCCTATGAATCATCACATAGCCTTTTTCTCTATCACCCAAGGTTCTTATTGATAAAACCCACAGATCATTATTTGTGCCTTTAAAACCATCTAATTACCTGAGAATCCCTTAACAATCATCCAGATGTCCTTAGTTTACATCATTTAATTTCAAAGAAATATTAAAAATTTGGTACATTCTCTAAGTGCCCTAACTTCAATGAAAATATATATACATGACCCCCTTGTGCTAATCAACATCATTTGCAATTGTTCATGTAGGGGGAGTTTTTCAATTCCTCTCTATGACTCGTGATTGTGCGTCCCTTGCTTTTCATTTCGTTTGAACCTACTTGAACCCAGAGTGTTCAGCTTAGTCATGGAGGAGGGGCACACACTGAATAGTGCATATAGTGCATAATTTTTTTTGAAATTCATCATCGCCCGAAGGACATATTTAAGGGTAATTAGTTGTAGAATTAAGAATAACATGTGTCAAAAATAATTTCATCCCCTTAGCTATACCAGAAAATTAAATTTGGAAACCACCTAAGCAAAGAGGACTCAACACTATAATCTTTTAGGGACATGTTCTTCCAATAATTAACATCACACGGAAATAAAGTAAATCTATTAAGGAAAACAGTAAGGTATAACCTATCTTTGGTAACAACCTTACTAACAATTCGTTCCATGTGATTGAAGATGATCTTGAAACGTGGACAACAGGAAGGTCTTGCTCAAGTTGCGATCAAATGACCTAGGAGAGGTGAAGGACAAGTTCCTACCAAACAACATGCAGAGTAGGAGGAAGAATCATTTAGTATCCACCAAGAAGACCCTGTTGCTGTACAATCAAGGCCTACCCTCTCTAAAAGTAGTGCTTGGTACATAGGGGAAATGTACCAATTTTGACACAACAAAGAAGAAGGCACCACGGTTAACATTTGTGGTGTGACTATTGATTCCTCTGGTCAAGCCATTTTAGAAGTATTAAACCTTCCGAATACAAGGCCAAAGGTTGCTTAGAACTAGCTGGACACTTTCAAAACCAAGCAACTTAATAAACTATTGACAAAGAATAAAAGGGTGGCAAAATAAAAAGAGAAGGCTAACTAGGATGCCTTTATGGCACAAGCACAAACTTACGTGCATGCCAAGGCACTCAAGGCCTTACAAGAGGAGAAACTCCAAGCCATACTTCAACACCATCAAATCCCAAGACCTAGAGCGCAAGAAAAGGAAAAGGCACCAATGGAGGAGCCACCACCACTAGGAACTACATGAGTTCCACATTTTTTGTAGTTGTAGCATATTTTGTGTGTTGTATTTTCTTCCCACACTATGATATCATTCCATTTTTTTCTAGTTAATAATCCCATACCTATCCACTGTGTAATCACTGTAACTTGAGGATGAGTTTTTATTCAGTCATGGGGGTATGATGGGACTTGATATCGCATAGGCCACGATATCGAGTCCATCGCGATATCACATCCCTTGCGATATCACGTACACGATATCGCATAGGCCACGATATTGCGTTCATTGCGATATTGCGTCCACCGCAATATTGCATCCCCCGCAATATCGCGTACATGATATCGTATCTTCCCCTGTGATATCGCATACGCAATATCGCAGTCTACCGCAATGTCTATAAATAAGAAGTGGCTCTCCCTTGTTTGAAAACTTAGAATAGGAGTAGCAAAGCTCTGGCAGTTTGATCCCTCCAAAGATAGATTATTTTCCCATGTCTGCCCGTAGTGTGGTAAATGTAATTGTACGACATCCTTTATTCGAGTGTGACATACTTGGACATGCACATGATTGGCAATAAAGATCAAGATTACTTCATCATTGCAGCATTCACTTTGTTTATTTATTTATTTAATTGTTATTTACTGCTTTTCTAATTAGTACTCTCTCACCCTTATCTCCTAGAACATGGAATGAGTACAACTTGATTACGAGAATTTAAGTGTGATTACTTGGTAGCCCAGTGGTGTACCTAGGATCTACGCTTGGTAATCCTAGTGGTAGTCACGAAGTCCAAGATGTGTATAGATAATCAAGGAATGGATGCTCATCACACTTAGTATAGTTTAGATTTTCTCTTACCCTTTCCTCCTAGCTTAGTTAATCTTATTTCCCATTGCCTTAAGGAGTAGCATTAGATTAGGAAACATCATACACCTCACTCTGGACTAAACCATACGTGACAACTATAATACTAGTCCAGGTGGGAAGACAGCGAACTACGACCTAAGGATAACTATCTAGGTGCCACAACTAGTCCGTCTACGGAGTTCGACCGGATCACGTGTGACAACGCTCGTATTTGTATGGTTGAGTGTAGGGGTATCTCTCCACTCATCAGGAGTAGTAATAGGAATGCATGTTGAGGATTTATGGTGGTAATGGAGCTACAACTTGGATGTTGGCACTACAATGTGGGTGTGCCGCTCCATTTACCACATTCTTTGACCACGTAATTTCAGTTGTTTCCTACACGTTACCTTGATGGAGATTGCTATTTTTCTATAGTGGATGTTACATAGGTAATGAGGGGTGGTTTCTAGCCATTTTTATGACTACACATTCTTGTAGCCATTACCTATGTGTGGGTGGTGGGAATTGTGCATTTCTTTGCTGTGATCGGTGGACATTACAATGAATGTTACTTATGCAGGTGGTGGTGCTGGATGTTATAGTGAATGTCATTTATGTGGGTGGTGGCAGTGGATGTTATTGCCATGGCCATTACACATGGGTGGTGGTAGTGGATGTTATTGCCATGGTTATTATGCATGGGTGGTGGCTCCTCATGTGCTAGATCAGTCCTTATAAATTCCCTAGCCAAATGTAATT
>MNCI01006121.1:0-130099 GCA_015680685.1 Gnetum montanum | reverse complement strand
GAGGAATAGAAAAAAGGATTGAAGAAACATAGAGAGGATACTATTGAGAGAACCACATCAAATTATAATTTTTTTTGTGCACAAAATTGTGAAGCAAGAGTGTCGATGCTTTGTGACAATTAACAACCAACAATATTTTAAGATTGTGAAGTTGTTGCATTGTGGAGACAACAGAGTAGGGTTACAAATTAGGTGATGTCTACTTTGTAATATTTCTTATTTCTCATGAATTTATTTAAATTAAATTTGGTTTAATTGATTATATTCATCTTTAAACTTAATGTTAGAAGTTAAGGTGAATATTGTTGATTTTACTTATGGGTGACAATCATAAGTGTGGTGTTCTCAATTGAATCTAGATCTAATTATTCATTTTATGAAATGATGATATTTTGACTTTAAACCATTCCTCCATGAGATACAACACATGTTAGTCATAGATAAGATGATAATTTCTACAATGAAACAAACGAAGACAAAGATTAAAGGTATCTAGCATCAAATATTGTCTAGTTTGTCAATTCGGCACTATTGCTAAGGAGGTTAGTAGAGTTAATCATCATTAAGAGTTCTATATGTTTTAATTTCATTTTGTAATTTCATATTCCAAGTAAATTTTATTTTATTTATTATATTTTATTTTATGTTTCTTTTATTTAAGTAATTTGAGAAATAGTTTCTTTTATGTATTTTTCTTGCATCAAAAAATTCAAAAATAAGAAAAAATCCCAAGAATTAGCTCCTCTTATCATCCAACCAGCTAAAACTATTAAAAAATTTGTAATTAAAGCCATGATAGTAGAATTTATTCAATTAGTTTGTAAATTCGTAGGAATGGTAGCCCATGAATGTGCCAATAAAGAATGTTATTGTTAAATAAAACAAACAAAGCAACCAAAGAAACCAACATGAATTTAACCTTCTGGGAGAACCCTTAACCTTTATAAATGTACAAAATTCACTCAAAAATAAGACCAAGAGTGATGAGTCATCAAAAGCGATATTGGAGCTCCGATATCGTGGATCTGATATTGGGGATTCAATATTGAGGTCAGTAGGCAATGTTGGATATTTGATGTCGTTTTTGCCATTCTTGCCAATAAATATCACATAGGGGAGGTAGATAGATATAGATAGCGTAAGTTAGAGTTTTCCAATTTCAATTCAAGTGTATGCTCGCAGTGTGATGTTTATGGTTGCATGACATCCTTATTCGAGTGAAATGTACTTGGGCACATTACATGTTTGGTAATAAAGATTGAAATCATTTACATCATTGTAGCATCCACTTTACATTTGTGATTTCCTTAGATTAAAATTTTAATGTCTTTATATCTTGCAATTTCCAAATAATGTTATTTGTCCTCCCCATCATTAAGTGAAATGAGTATGATCAATTATGAACACATAAGCGTATTGTCTGGTAACCCAGTAGTGATTAGCATTTGGTAATCCTAGTGGCAACTACGTGAAGCCCAAGGTGCATACAGACAATCGGGTTTAGATACTCATTGCCTTAGGTTAATATAGGATTTATTTCATACCCTTAGTTAATCAACTCTTTATTATCGTTCTATAATAGGAGTAGTGCCAAAACATTACATCATACGCCTCACTTTAGACTAAACCATACATGACAAGGCTTCCACTAGTCTGACATGGGAAGACAATGAACGACGAAGCATAATAACTATCTTAGAACTCACAATTAGCCCATCCATGGAGTTCAACCAGATCGCATGTACATGCTCGTATTCGTATGGTTGGGCATAGGGGTACCTTGTTGCTCATCATTGGTGCTGTTGCTGAGGATTGCTAATTATCTAAGATAGTTATATCATACAGCTTTGTTGTAGGTATTTTCACACTCTATCTTTTAACAAGGAGTAACAAGTCACACATGCATCTCCAACATGTCTCATGCACATGACATTAGTGATTTATCTGATGTTGAATCCATTCATTTGTGAACCAATGTTATATATAGCAACACAGAAGGGAGTGATCATCCTAGATGCAATGATAGATGTCAAAGAACACAATGCTCATATCATCATTGAAACTACCTATAGGGTTATTGGACTCATACAACTCAACATCCATATATGGAGATGTCTGATGGAGAAAGTGAACCCTTGTTATTGACTCAAAGCTTAGCGAACATTCAGGAGGCTGTTAGAATCCTCAAAAAGCATCAATGGGATAGTTGTATCAAACGAATCAAAATGGAGTATATCCCTAGGTTTAGAGGAGGCTATAATTCCAATTCACAATAGTATTTGAAAGTCTTCCATGATGCATGTGCCTTATAGAACATTGACAACATGTGGTAGAAGCTAAAAATCTTTCCTCAGACACTTGTTGATCAAGCTTCTGTGTGGTATCAATCATTGAAACCTAATTCTATTAAGCATTGGTCCGTGATGTTAGAATTATTCAATGATAAGTACCAAACTTACGCTAGAGTGTCCCAGTTATAGAAATAGATCTAAGAGTGGTAACAAATAGAATATGAGCCCTTGGATTTGGCCCTGGACCATTATTACTCTTTATTGCATAAATGTTTAGGCCATGGATTCTCCTAGGAAGAACAACTTCATCACATCATAGATGGGCTTCGGACTCAAACACGAGAGACCCTTGGAACATATGCTAAGGGCCAATTATATGAATTAGAAGGCTAATTCAATGGATTACTAAAGAAGAAGGGGAGTTGTGTTAACAACAAAGTTTGAAAAACCACCAATAGGAATCAATTTTTGCAACAAAAACAATCACTGACTAGGATAAGGTAACTTTCCATAGGGAGATGTTCCAACCTCCCTTGCCAATACAACAACTAATTGATGAATTCCATGCAAGGTTGAATAGGATGTCTACATGGCTTTAGGATAGTGCTTCATCATACGCCAAGCCTACTAAAGTAAGTGTGGCACAACATAGTCTTGGTGAAGAATCTCAACATAAAGGAACCAATCACGAAACAAGCAAGATGAAAGGCCAATAAGACAAACACACTTCTATTGACAACAAGGTAGATAGCTTCATTGCAAACATGGATGAGGAATGTGACCTTTGCCTTTATGATCATCCAAAGGGCCGATGCTCGATATTGTCACATCTACAAGAGCATTAGACTTCTAGACTAAATTTGAAGTTCTTACGCCAGCACAAGCCTAGAGAAATACCTTTCCGTTCATACAGTTATGGTCCATCCTATATCAACATGGATAGCGATCATCCTTAGCCTTATGGTCAACCTCAACCATAGTGGCAAACACCACAGTTGTGGGGGAGGCAATCATGCATTTGGTAGCCATCTCACCGTCCGTACTCATGTGAGTACTACGTTCAATAGCCTGTTTCACTGACAAGTTCCCATTCATCATCTTCTTCTTCACTACACGGGTACCACCCACCATAACACCATTGCTATGTGCCATCTCCTATGTCATCACCACTGCATGCCGTGTATCCTCCATCATCTTTCTCAAGCTCTCATGTGTTTCCCCTTCACATGTCGTCACCCATTCTAAAGGGTTCCACACAACATCCTTTATAGCCACAAGTGGCTACTTGTGCAGCAACTGTGCATACCAACGATCAATCAAATGGAAACCCTTTATGGCCACACAAGCATCCCTTCTTTAGGACAATTCACACCAAAAAATGTAAAGGCCAAACATCACCCACTGTATCTACTACTCTTGTGAAAGGGCAACCTAGCGACGTGTCCCTTATTTTGGATTTACCACCTTCTATACATACACTAAAGTCACTTGTTGTTTCTAATCCTATTTTGACCACCACTGTGGATTTTGATTTTATGCCAAGATAACAGAACACATGCATGCCATCAAGTTGTCATGACCTCAGTTGGACACTGGGAATGTTTCAAGCTACCCCATCTTCCACACTAGAATATCAACCCAACTCTTATGCCATGTGTGTGACACCACTAGGAAGCATGCCCTATACCACATAGCCACAATGCATGGACCCTTTTGCTAGTTCGTATTGCCCTTCAATGCATAGTTCTTGGGGCTATCTTCCTTTATAACCATGAACTAATCCTCCTTTTTCTTTTGTTTTTGTTTTTTTTTGATTTATTTTGTTTACCATTCCTAAATGTTCTTGATTAATAAGTGATTTTTACTTTGGTCCACCTGGGGTGGGAATTTGTTTCTATGTGGTTTCTGTCATAAATATTTAACTATGTGAACGGTGAGTCCATGTCATCCATCCATTCGCTTAATTTTATGGTTTTCCTCTATTTTGGAAGGATGGAGCCCTATTTTCTAATCAAACTATAATGAATTTGTGGCTTGGTATCCTCCAGCCTGAAGAAGGATTCAAAGGAATTGAAAAGGATGTGACTTTAAGGGGATTTGATACACTTGTACTAGTTTATTCTCTTGAACACATGGATGTTGTCATTAGTTTTATGCCATTCCACCATTGAACACCACTAGGAAGTTGAACCTATCAAATATGTCTTTGCATGGTGTGGTTTCCATTCAAAAAAAAAAAAAAAAACCAAGAAGAAAAAGGAAAAAGAAAATGAAAAAGAAAAAGAAAAAGAGAAAAAAACTGATGGGAATTCAAAGCACATCCCGTAGACAAAATCATGAAGTATGGACTACAAGCANGGCGGTGGGTGTGGGTTGTTATGTTCACCTAACATCACATTTCTTCTTTGAAAATTGCTATCACTTGAAAGGTATTCTAAGGGTAAACAATGAATACACAAAGTAAAATCAAAGCTAAATGAGTAAATAAACATTTCCCACCATGCCAAAGATACTTTTTAAATATCCCTAAGTAACTATCTTATTAGACCATTTTGAAAAAAAGTAAGTAAGGCCTTAACTTTGCAATCTAACATGGCTATAACGTACATTGAAGGTTGACTAAGGTATAGATGAGTAATGTGATCAATACAAGGATCCTTTAGTAAGCTAATGTTTTGTGTAATTGTAGATGGCCCCAAAATGAGCAACCCATGATGATCCATCACAGAGACCAAGAAAAAGCCCTCAAGGAAACCAAGGTTGAATTGGCTAGCAAGGGCCACCAATTGAGCAGGAGGCACGGTCATTCAACATCTATTAAGAAGCCCCTGTAGAAGTCCTTGTTGAAGCTTAATCTATGCAAGTGGAGGTAGCACCTCAAGTGCAAGGACAATGACTCATGTTGTCACTAAAATGCCTTGCTACCATTCAGGCATGTCCTACGTTGGCCTTGATCATTGTGGAAATGAACTTCAGGCTATTCAATGAGTTCACCCCTTAGTCAATGAGGACACAATTGCAAGTGTCTTCATTTTGGCCAATTTTTTCTGAAAATGTAGAATGGTACCTTTGGGAGACTTATTCTTTTTGGCATGGTAGAGAAGAAGGTACCATGGTAAGAATTGGTGGGGTCACAGTCTCTTATTCCATCAAGGAAATTGCTAAAGCCCTAAACTTGCCAAATGTTGGAGCGCAATTGTCAGTTCTGTCAACCCAACTTGATCTAGAGAGCTGTAAGCTATGGTTGAAATGTGTTTTTGACGATGACAATAAGTCATACAATGAACTAAGCCTGGAAGAGTGTACCTATTTTAAAATTGGGACATATCATTTATTCCCAACAATGGGGCTTAATCGTTTGTCCACCTATGCAGCTCAGGGATGTGCTATGTTAATGGAAAAATTTCAAGCCAACATTCCCCAACTATACTTCATGGAGATCGAGCAACAGTTCAAAGAGGCGAAGATGGGGAAGCTTACTTTGTTTTTTCCCTGTCTAATCTAGAAATTGTGTTAACATGCTAGAATCCTTGGATATACCAATGATGTATCCCGTAAAGCTCAAAACAATTCTTTTGCAAAACTGCTCAAACCAATGCCTTTAAGAAAAGATCTCAGAAAGGAGGAAGAATAGGAAGAGTAGCAACTAGAGTAGGGATACATCGACCAACTAGAGCAAAAAATCAAATAGCTCAGGCACTAGTTGGTGTAGGCTAAGTAGCAATAGAAAGTAGGACCTAATCATAGACTACAGTCTAAACAACCATTGCCATCATCTCAACCACCTTAGCAATAGTCATGAACTTATGATTATAGGCATGCACTTAGGCATCTCTGGAAAATCTTAGACCTCGTGAGCTAGGGAACACTCGATGAGTCAAGCCTCTTTTAAGTTATTGATGATGTGGTCTAGCCCATAGTGTTTGCTGATCCTGCCATAGGGTAGGTTTCACTCTAGTCTAGACAAGAAGCCTAGTGGTCACAACAAATCTCTTGGAACACTGCATCATGTCAAGTAATGCTCAAAACTGGTGAAGGGGTTATAGTGGTAGTCATGCAATACTAGGATGTGGTAGGTGCAGTGTACGTTATCAAGAACCACATTAAAGAATCCTTTCATGTTCCTGTTGTACCACCAACAGATCTCATAGGCACAGAGGATGCACAAACATTGGTTCATCCCACCATGACTCTGGCTGAACACAAGGCTGTGTTTGATAGAATGTTGCAGATAGGGTAGATAATGACCTCCTTATTCAACATCCCTAACGATGTCACTGTAGCACAGTCTAAATTAATTTCAACCAAAGGAAAACTTGTCATTGCCAAGCACAGGGTTGAGCATGTAGAGGTGGAAGCCCAAAGGCTTCATCAAGACCTCGCAACCTTAAAGGTGGAAAGGTGGGATCCATCTTCATTGATCCCACCCAAGACAATGGAGGCTTTTTGAACTAAGCAATTGGCTTAGATGATAGAAGAGAATAAAAACCTAGCATAGGAAAGAGAGTAGGCCGTATGAGATGCTTCTGCCGTAGAAGCGTGAACCCTTGCACATCTCAAGGCCCTTACCATCCTACAAGAAGAAATAAGTAGTTAACTGCAGCAAATAATAAGTTGGCCACCATTAAGTAGTAAAAGAATTTGTTAGAAGAAAGTGTCCACTAGCTAAGAGAGTAGTTGGTATGAGTCAACCATGGCATGAGTCGCCTCACCCGAGAAAATTGAACCTTCTCTATGGAGGAGGTACGTGCTATCCAACAAAAGTCAGTCATTGAAATAAGTGCATGGTAGAATGAGGCCAAAAAGCATGAGTGCCTCAAGAAGCACTTTTATGACTAGGTGGGCATGTACAAGGGATTCATTGAAAAAGAAATATAGATGGAAAAGGGCCACATATTTTCTTTTATGGCCCAACAATCGGACTGGAGAAAATCTTGGATATATATGCCCTTACTCACCAGGTAGAGGTTAAAAGTCTGGACCTACAAATTCTTGATTTAAAAGAGTACATGAAGTTGGCCAATCTTCAATATGCCAACTTGGCCATGTTGACAGCAGGGTGCCCACACAATGAGCTCGAGAGGCAGGTAGCTGCCACATACACATTGTATGAAAAGGAGGTTTTCGATCGCAAAGCAACTCTCGACAAGATAGCGGTTGCAACTATAGAATTAGAGATAGTTAAGGCAAGCTACCATGGATAGAAAGATGTAGTTGTAGACCTAGCTAGATGCTTTGTTTATTATCAAGGGTTAAGAGATAAGGCCAAGGCATTTGAAGAGAAGAGACAACAGTTTGTGGCATGGTATGTAAAAGTCAATCAAATGTTTCTGTAGCTACCATGCCTATGGGATGTGCCAGTTCCCTCACACATAAAATCATTTTCATGGACTATGCATGATCCTAGAATAGAGGAGGAGAAATTTCAATCACTGCTACATCATCACAAGCCTCCAAAACCAAGAGATAAAGGAAAAGGAAAGGAGATTGTGGAAGAGTCACCACCTCCTGGCACAACATAGTGACTCTATCATTCTTCTTTTTATTCTTACTTCTGATTCTTGTAATGATTGTCTTACTAGTCAATAATCCCATACCTTTCACCATTTTGTATGAAACTCAAGGACAAGTTTTCATTCAGTTGTGGGGGTATGATGATTCCTCAAAAGTGATATCAGGGCTTCGATATTGTGGATATGATATCAGGGATCTAATATCGAGGTCAGTAGGTGATGTCGGATATCCGATGTTGTTTCTGCCATTCTCACCTATAAATATCACATAGGGGAGGTAGATAGATATAGATAGAGTCTGTTAGAGTTTTCCAATTTCAGTTCAAGTGTATGCCTANCATTGCACTCGAATAAGGATGTTGTGCAACCATAAACATCACACTATANCTTATTCAAGTGCAATGTACTTGGGCACATTACATGTTCAACAATAAAGATTGAGATCATTTACATCATTGCAACATCCACTTTACATTTGTGATTTCCTTAGATTAAAATTTTAATGTTTTTATATCTTGCAATTTCCAAATAATGTTATTTATGCTCCTCGTCATTAAGCGAAATGGGTATGACCAATTGTGAACACATAAGCATATTGTCTGGTAACCTAGTAGTGATTAGTGTTTGGTAATCCTAGTAGCAACTACGTGAAGCCCAAGGTGTGTATGGAAAATTGGATTTGGATACTCATCGCCTTAGGTGAATATAGCATTTGTTTCATACCCTTAGTTAATCAACTCTTTATTATCATTCTATAGTAGGATTAGTGCCAAAACATTACATCATACGCCTCAATTCAGACTAAACCATACGTGACAAGGCTTCCACTAGTCTGATGTGGGAAGAAAATGAACAATGAAGCATAATAACTATCTTAGAACTCACAATTAGCCCATCCATGGAGTTCAATTGGATAGCATGTACATGCTCGTGTTAGTATGGTTGGGCGTAAGGGTACCTCACTGCTCATCAAAGAGGAACTAACATAATCAAGATTTGATTTTTTCCCCTTTGACAACACAAAATCCTAAAGAAAAAACACAACCTAAATTTTTCATATTTGTTAATCCTCTATTTGATATTCCAACTACAACCATGAGTTCAACTATAGAGGCAAGGTCTCAAAATCTCCATATCAACTTATGTGACTACAATTGGAGGTATTACCCAACTAGTGAGTACTTTGAATTTACAAACTCCACCACCAATCTCTATTTCTATACCAAATCCTATAGTAACCCCAATAGTAACCTCTACTTACATGATGGGATCATCTTCACACCATACACCTCCCCCATTTTTCTTAGGTTTAATTCCTCTCTCCTTTGGTAGTTTGAGTTCTAATGTTCTAATTGGTCAGCCCTACCCAGGACAAACCCTTGGGGAGTTATTGAATCAAAGAACATCCATTATACCTTAGGGACCATTAGTTTTTCCACAAGGAAGAGATGTATAGGTTAAAATTATTCATTTATTACCTATCTTTAAAGGAACAAATGATGAGGATCTGATTACCCACATAAGAGAATTTGAAACAACATTACCCATGTTAGCACCTGAGAGTGGGGATAGAACTAAGATGATTTCCTTTAAATCAACCTTAAATGAAAAAGCTAATTTTTGGCTACAAACCCTTAGAACACAAATTAGTTCATGGGATGAATTTAAGAATGCTTTCTGTAAAGATTTCTTTTTAATAATAGGTTGTATTCATTAAGGAAGTAATTAATGAGTTTTATGCAACATGAGGATGAAGACTATGAGAGCACCTTTGAAAGATTTAAAGGATTATGCTTAAAAAATAAAAACCATGGATTCTTAGGTCATTAATTAATTCAAATCTTTATAGAAGTCTTATTATCTTATTATAGGCAAAATGTTGACTTTGCATGTGGAGGAAATATTTTAAATGTGATCCCAAAAGATGGTTGGAGAATCCTAGATTCATTAGTAGATCAAAGTAAATGTTGGCCAAAACCCAATATCATGCAAGGCATGACTCAACAAATAGAATAGTTAAATAAAAAAGTGGATTAGTTGACATGATTAATTAAAAAAAAGCTCCTAAAATTCAAGGAGAAATGTGTAACATTTGTGGTAGTCCACAACATGACCAAACAACCTGCCTAGCCTTGTTCTATTGTCAAGAGGAAATGCAAGAGTTAGTAAAGGCTTTTCAACAATTGAAAAGCCAACTAACAATGAACTTTCCTCAACTACTATTTTACCAACAACAATATCCTAAAATAACTTTAGGCCATTTAAGAATCCAACTAATGAACACTTGGATGAACTCACTCAAATCCTTACTTCCATCATAGAAGAAAGTAGACAATTCATGAGTGAGATTAGAAGGATATTTTAGGACTTAATGAAAAATGAATTACCATCGCAACCTAAGCCAAATCCCACATCTCAAAGAAAGGATAAAGAGAAATTACATTGCATCACTACAATGAGTGGAAAAAAAATTGAATCTAAACCCCAAAAGAAGGTGAGATTTCAGGAGGTAGGGACATAAGAAGAAGTTTAGCCATTAATAGTAAATGAGGAAGATCAACCAACTAGGGAAAAAGAACAACCATTACTCTCTAGGAAACCAGTTTTACCTCCTTTTCCTAAATGATTACAAGAGGATTTTACAACTAAAGCCCATCTTGAAAAAATGTTTAGTGAATTGTATTTGCATATCCCTTTAGAACAAGCAGTAAAAGAAACACCTCTTTATGCCAAATACTTAAGGGAATTATGCACTAGGAGAAGAAAGGAAAAGAATTCCTAAACAGGTTTATTTGGTTGACAATCTTTCTCAACCTATACAAAATCATGAGATTCGAAAATACCAAGATCCTAGAGTCCCTACCATCCTAATCAAAATAAATGGCCAAGTAATTAAAAATGTCCTATTGGATTTAGGAGCCAGTATTAATATCTTTAACTAAAGAACAACAAGATCTCCTTGATTAGATTTTTAATTTGGGTTTAGGAAATATTAGAGAAATAGTTTAACCAATAAATAAAGATTCCTAGAATCTTAGAGAACTACCTAGTACACTTAAGTATGTGTTCCTAGATCATAATAAACCATTAATAATAAATTCCCAACTTACTAATGAGCAAGAAAGAAAATTATCAGAAGTTCTACATAGAAAATCTAAGGCATTTGAATGGAGTTATGAGGACCTTCACCAAGTAATCTCACCCAACATCTACCAACATCATATCTATCTAGAGGACAATGTAAAACTAGTAAGAATTCTCCCAAGATGAATTAATCTAGCCTTAGAACAAATTATTAAGGATGAAATTTCAAAACTTTGGAAAGAAGGAATAATTTATCCAATAGCTAATAGTGAATGGGTAAGCCCAATTACTATAGTACCAAAAAAAGGGTGAAAAATGGAGAGTCTATGTAGATTATATAAGGTTAAATCAAAATACAAAGAAAGACCATTTTCCATTACCATACATAGATTAAATTTTGGAAAAATTAGAAGGACATGAATATTATTGCATTTTAGATGGATTTAGAGGTTACAATCAAGTAGCCATTGCCCCTAAAGACCAACATAAAATAACCTTTACATGTTCTTATAGAACTTTTTCTTATAAACGTATGGATTTTGGCCTTTGTAACGCACTTGCTACTTTTCAAAGAGCCATGATATCAATATTTTCTAATATGTTAGAAGATTATGTTAAAGTTTTTATGGATGATTTTTCAGTCTATGGGAATACTTATGAGGAAACTTTACAACATTTTGAACATGTCTTAGATAGATGTATTGATAAAAATTTAAAATTATGTTGGGAAAAGAGTCACTTGATGGTTATAAATGGCACAGTGTTAGGACATGTTATTTCTAAAGATGGGATAAGGATGGATTATGAGAAAATAAGAGTCATATCTACACTTATAGCTCCATCTATTTTAAATACTGTTCAATATTTTCTAGAATATGGTAGGTATTATACAAGGTTTATCAAAGAATTTTCAAAAATTGCTAAACCATTATACATGCTCTTAGAAAAAGATGTTTCATTTGTTTGGAATTTCAAGAAGCATTCTTGGAATTGAAAAAATGAGTAACCATAACCTCTATATTAAATGCACCTAATTGAGATTATCCATTTGATCTAATGTGTGACGTTAGTGACAGAGTAGTAGGGGTAGTTTAAGGACAATAGATTGATCATAAACCATGAGTGTTTTATTATGTGTCCAAAAGTTTAGACCAATTCCAAGTAAACTATACAACTACAGAAAAAGAATTATTAGCTATTGTATATGCTCTAGATAAATTTAGACATTATTAATAGGATATAAAACTAGAGTGATGAGCGGTGAGGTATCCCTATGCTCAACCATATGAATACAAGCATCCACGAACAATCCATTTGAATTCCAAGGACTAAGTGGTTATGTGCCTTTGTCGAATAAGAATGGGTTGATTAATTGTTGTTTTCCCAAGCTTACTTGTATGTCATGATTGTATGGTTAAGTAAACTTGAGGCATATGATTTTTATACTTTTTATGTGTTTTTATGTCCTGCTACTAATAAGGGAGGAGAGAGGTAACTAAGTAACTAATTTAATTTGACTACTTATTAACTAGGATCTAATTGATCCTAACACTAGTATCTGTTCCCACTTGCCGTACACATCTTGAACTAGTGCAACACTACTAGGATTACGAAATGCTAATCGTTACTTGGTTACCAAGTGTTACATGCATGCTTGAAGTTATTGTGCTATGTGTGCTTACTTAGGAGAGTTGTAGGGTGAGAGAGAATAATTAATTAACTAAGGAAAGCATTAAGTAATAGTAATTAACATTAATTAATCTATTTTTTATGCTGCAAGGTTTATCACAAAGTTCGTCTTTATTGCTGTACACAAGGTGTGCTTAGGTACACAATGCTTGAATAAAGATCCATTCACTTCATGACTCCTACTGTGAGCATGAAGGAATAATTCTAACTTTGAGAGGGAGAAAAGGCAAGAGTTTTGATGAGGGACTAATACTAACTATGCAAATTGAGTGCACCCACCTCTTATTTATAGGTAATGAGGCAGGACGCAATATTGCGTAGGAGGCCACGATATTGCGTACGCAATATTGCGGCTCATCATACCCCCACGACTGAATGAAAAATCATCCTCAAGTTTCTTAAAAAATATTGGGAAGGTATGGGATTATTGACTAAATGAAAACTGATAGTGATAGGGAATAACAGACTCAAAGTGCCCAGTGAATAGATCAATAAAGATATTATAACATTGGTGTTCATGCCCTTTGTGGTGAACACTATACATGGATGACATCCAGACCTTCACTTGACAGCTTGAAGAGAAAAAGAGGGAGAAAAGAAAATGAGGCATGTTGTTGCCAATGCTGAGATTGTACCTTCTATTGTTTATCCATAGCCATGTGACCAGACTTGTTCCTGGCATAAACGTTCCAACTCTAGTCCATCCTAAGTGCTTCCTCCTATTCCAGTTCATAGTTCATGTAATCACCATCTACACACACAACATAGTTACGAATGAGCAAGGATAAGTAAACCATAATGCAGTTGATACCTTGCCTTGATATAAAGCGCATTGGCTGGGTTGTGGTTATGGCAGAAACTAGGTTAGAGGTTTATAACTAATAACTACCCAAGGTGTAGGGGTTAGGCTAGTAGTAGAATGGAGAAATTAAAAAATTTGTGCTAGGGCCCCCATGACTACGAGTGAACCTTCGATAGCAATAAGATGGAAAAATATAAGGAACAAGAAAGATGGGAAAAATAACAATGGCAACGCCAATAAAATGGATGTCAAAGATGGGGATGAAATGAGAAATGGTTGATTGCAGAGAATGTTTAAGGAAAGAACGTAACAATTACACCAAAAAAGAATGCCAGTGGATCCTCCCCAAAGTAGGCTCATGCCCTTTATGCCCTGATAAACCCACAAACCAAAGAGTCCGTAGGCTCTAGGAATGTCATTTGAAAGCAAGAGTTAAAAATTATCCGCAAGAATTTACCAAGGAAAAACAATGCATTACCCAAGATATGGATTAATCATAAAACTGACAATGAGATGGAATATGGAAAGAAATATGGAGAGTAGAAATGGAATGGAATCCCAAGAGCAAAGTTGTGGAAAGTCCCTTGTGTATGTCATGGTTAATGTGACTGAGTAGAACTCATTCCAAATCTGGGCTCAAACCAACCACATTCAGTGACCTTGCATCAATACACTTGGCCAATCCATCCCCTTGAAGCAACAAGAATGTTTTCCCAAAGAGTCAGCACCATTCCAGGGAGAGTGAGATGGAGAAGCAGGAAGTGAGAAAGGGCCTTAGTTAGAGGGAACTTTTAGGTATGGGTAACATGTCTTTCCAGTGCCATAACTAGTGCTCGTAGCCCATATTTCTTGATTATGTCTAAGGGGTGTACTTTGAATTCCCACTGTTTTTTTCATGTGAGGACCACACCATGAAAAGACTTATTTTTATTCACTCAACTTCCTAATATTTGATCAATGGTAGAATGGTAGAAAACCCAAGAAAAAGCATCCAAGCACCCAAGAGAATGGTTAGCACAAATGCATCAAATCCCCTTGAAGTCACATCCTTTTCAACCATTGAGTCCTTCCTCTAGTTTGAAAAATACCAAGCCACCAATTTATTAAGAGGTTGATTAGAAAAAAAGGACTGTACAATTCCAAGCCAAGGGAGACCATAGAGTTGAATGGATGAATGGACGATGTGGAATCATTGCCTATTTTATTAAATGAACCATATCATAATATTAGCATCATAATTCAAAGGTAAAAACCAAACATTAGCAATCAATAGTATATTACTCAATCCACCATTAGGAGCACTTATTGTATGACAAATGAAAGTAAATAAACCAAACAAACAAATAGTAAAAATGTGAACGATGGTGTAAAACAAAAATAAGAAAGATTAAAGAAATGTGTAAAACAAAAAATGTGTAAAAAATATATATAAAAAGAGCTAAGCTCTTAGAATGGTTAGCATTAGTGGCCATCTCCCCCATGATTGAGTTGGAAGGAGGAGATCTAAAATAGCGATCAAGGTTGTCCAGCAAGGTTGTCCACCAATAGAGGTAGTATGAGTATTGGCTACTCTAAGCTCATGGAAAGGTTTGGTTTATTGGACATTGACCAATAGTTTCTTATCCGGGCTCTTGGGTTTGTATATCATCATGGTCCCTGAAGGAAAAGTTGCATGGATGACATAAGGTCTTTTCCACAATGTTTGAAATTTGATATGTTGTGGCACATGTGTGGGATTCCAGTAGAGAACCTTATCTCCTGGTCAATATTTAACTTTCCTAATTCTTAGGTCATGACATTGTTTATTAAAGGCCTAGTATAATTCGTTAGATCACAGGGTGGCCAATCGGTTCTCATCTAGCAGGTTAAGGGTCATCAACCATTATTTTTGTGCTAGATCAAGGTCAAGGTTGAGGTCACATGTTGTGGATAGTGTATAGAGCTTAGTTTGAATGGGAAGCATTGGTAATTTACCATAAAATAACTAATAGGGAGAGTAGCCTATAGGGAGTTTCCATGTGGAGTGGTATGCCCAAAAAGCATCGTTTAGTTTAGTGCTCCACTCTCGCCTAAACTTGCTAATGGTTCTTGTCAATATCTTCATAATCTCCCTGTTGGTGACTTTGGCTTGACTGTTTGCTTGGGGGATGATATGGTGTAGTCAGTTTGTTTCCAACCCCTAAGCGTTGCATTAATTTTCAAAAATTTGTACTTGTAAAGTATGTACCATTATCTGAAATAAGTGCACAAGGCATACCAAACCTGTTTATGATTTGTTGTTGAATAAATCATGTAGCTATGGATGATGTACAATCCTTAATAGTAGTTGCTTTTTCCCATTTTGTAAGGTAATCAATGACAACAATAATATAAACTTTTCCATTGGACATTGGTGTAATTGGCCCCATAAAATCAATTCCCTAAATGTTGAAGGGTTCTAAAGGTTGGATCCATTGTTGCCGATCCTCTATTCTAGTAGTCATCCCCCCATCATGTTGATAGTGCTCAAAAGATTGGATGAAACTATGGGTGTCTCGAAACAATGTAGGCCAATAATATTATGCAAGCAAGATCTTAATGGCTATTGGTCTCTTAGCATAATGACCCCCACAAGGACCCTCATGAGTGTCTTGGAGAACTCATAGTTGATCTACATCGGGAACACACCATCGAACCAAGCCATTAGGACATACTTTGTAAAGTTGCCCCTTGATTTCCATAAAATACTTGGCTCGGTGAAGAAACTATTGTTTTATTTTGACGTCAAACCCTTGTGGTGTTTGTTGTGTAAGGAGATAGGTGAGAATGCTACTATACCAATTTTTCTTTGTGGTTAATTAATTATTTACTACACCTGCAAAGAAGAGTTCATTTAGGAAATAATCAGAAATTGATTACTCATCCTCTTTGTTGTCCCATCACAATCGAGATAAATGATCAACAACTACGTTCTTGGTGCCTTTATGATCGATCATTGTAAGATCGAACTCTTGTAAGATTACAAGCCATTCCTTGGTCCATTTAAAAGGTACATCCTTTTTCATTTATTCAACCAATGGTTTTGCAACCTTTAAAAAGTTCTCAATAAACCTTCTGTAGTAGCCAGTGTGTCCAAGGAATGAATCTTTTATAGTTTCTGGTTGATGGGTAATTCCTTGGATAACTTTGATCTTTTTGGGGTCTACCTCTATCCCTGTTCATGAAATTTTATGCCCTAGTACGATGCCTTTTTGGACCATCAAATGGCTTTTCTGCCAGTTGAGCCTTAAATTGGTTTCTACACATCATTTTAATACTTGCTCCAACCAGTCCAAGGCTTGATCAAAATTTGCTTTGTAGGTGGAGAAGTCATCCATGAAGACTTCCACACCATTTCCCATCTATTATTGGAATATGTTTAGAACTAATTGTTGAAATGTTGCAGGGGCATTGCACAAGCCAAATAGTATCTGTTTGTATGCAAATGTTCCCCAAGAATTGGTGAACGTAGTCTTGGCTTAGTTTTCTGGGGCTATTTGTATTTGGTTGTACCCACTGTACCCATCTAGAAAACTATAGTAGCGATGCCCTGCAATGGTGTCTAAGACTTGGTCTACGAATGACAATGGAAAGTGGTCTTTGAATGTTGCCATATTTAGTAGCCTAAAATCTATGCACATCCTTCATTTGCCTCCCTTTTTGGGCACTATAACTAAGGGGCTAACCCATTCGCTATCAACAATGGGGTATATGAACCTAGCTTTTACAAGTTGTTCAATTTCTTCCTTAACTACTTGCTTCAGCTTTGGGTTCAATTGCCTTTGCAGTTTTCTTCGAGGCTTCATGGAGGGATTGGCGTAAATTCTATGTTGGCATATCATAGGATCCATTAAAGTTAATTCAGGATATGACCAAGTGAAGGCTTTCGACCATTTATTTATCACTTTTAGAAGTCTTTCTTTTTGTTGGGGAGCTAACTTTACATTAATAATTACTGATTTTCCATTTTTAAGAAACATGTATTCCATACTTGTGGGTAATGATTTTAGCTCAAGGGGCTCTTGCTTAAACTTATCAGGGATTTCCAACTTCCCCCAATTGATATTTTCAAGGTCAGGACTTGGAAGTTGGCAATGGACTTGCTCTGATATGTCTATGCTATTGATGTAAGCATAAGTCAAACCCTCATTTGATTCCATGCATATAGTTCAATTGCTCTCTTGATTAGCTATCAGCCACTAGGTGCCTTCTTATCTTATGGTTGCTGCATATAAGCATCTTTGTATATTAGACAATTGTGCACACTAGTTGCATGCAGGCAATGTTAAACGTTGAACGAACCATGACTTCTGCATGCAATTACACCTTGAGTCATTGTATGCAATGCATGGAACTTTCTTCTTCTTGATCTTTCCAAATGTATTTTCCTTTGATATTTCTAGGAAAAGATCACAGATTCCTAGGCACACATCAATTGTGCTTAGTCATGCTCTTCCAATTATGATTGGGAAGTCCCCCTTACTATTGTTTACTTGAATCACTAGGAAGTCAGCTTGGTATGACCACCCACAAATCATGGTAACAATGTCCTCCACTATTCCCAACGGGATAGTGATGGATTGGTTGGCCAACTCTAAATGAATGTTACTTTTTTTTAGCGGAGGCAGGTTCTAGGTTTTGTACATTTCTTGAGAATTTAAGCTGACACCAGAACCTAAATTCAAAAGAGCTTTGCATGGCTCATTTTCAGTGATTTGTAGATATATCAGAGGACTCCTAGGATCCGAGAGTTTCCTAGGAAGATGACCAACTTTTATCCAATTGGTGACAACATGAGTTAACATGATTGTATGCATTGAGTGTAGGTTTTGGGTTGAAGGGTGCTCTGAAGCTTCAAGTGATAGTGAGGTGGTTGAAGAATCAGCCACTTGTGGTTGCAAGGGCTTAGTTGGACTATTGGTTCTAAAGAAAGGTATTTTCTTCATGTGGTTGTTGGAACCAACAGTAGGTTAAGGGTTAGCAACCCTTGTGGCATTATGTTGCTATGTTTGGGTAGGGATTTCACCCTACATAGCTAGAGAAAGTGGTAACAAAGTTAAGGGTGGAAGAGGTGTAGCCAGATGAGAAGGATGGTATGTTTGTGGAACATCACCCCTAGGAGAAGGAGTCCTATAATACTCATGAGCTTGGTAGTGAGGTTGAGGAGTAGCGTGACTAGTAGAGTCATGTGGAGAGACTGACCACTGCACATAATATCCATATGAGTTAGGTTGCTGGTAAGGATACTGTTGGCTTAGTGGTGGCATTCTCCATGATTGTGGGTACTACCATTGTTGATACTGCTTGATTGGTTGTAGCAGAGTTCCACTTGGATAATACATTAAGGGTTGGTGGAACTATCTTGAGTTACCTTGAGGGTAAGGTAACCTTCGGGGTGTTTTTCTTTTGTTTAATCATGAGTTGAGTGCATACACCCCAGACTCCTACAAATGTGAGATTATAGGGCAACATCCCTTAGGATGCTCATATTGGCATATCTTGCATCCACTATCATTGTCTGTATTCGAATCCACAACCTCTTCAATAATGAAAACTTTGCCCTTACCCTTGTTATGTGCATGTTTAATTTCTCTCTTTTTTCTTTTTTTATGATCACTACCTTACTCTCTAGAATCCTCTACTATTTTGAGAATGGTTTGAAATCTATCATGTAGGAAATCCCACATTTGGTCTACCTTTGCTGATACTTCCGATGCTAATTTTTGAATAGGCAAGGTTTTCTTATTCACCATCTCTTTCAGTGGTGACTCTTCTTCATCCTCACAGAATCTTACTTCCCTCTTTTGAAGGGAAGGATTTGTGTTATATTCCTCCACAGTCTCTCTTTTCCTTAACTCACCTTCTTCTTTAGCAACTTACTTCAATAATCTTTGAACTTGATGGATCCTAAGCTTGGATAGTCTTCCTTGGGCATAAGTCGCAAGGGTTCTTCACATTTCATGCCTACGCCCATCTACGAGATGGTGTAGCTGAGCCCTCTATGAATAACCATGGCCAGGACAATGATGTAACAGTGCATAATTGTGGCCCATGGCAGCATCCAAGGGTTCATGAATTCCTTGTTTCCATCCTTGGATTTTCCTCTGTAGGTTGGACACTCGAGAGTACATTTGGTACTTATCATTGAACAATTCTAACATGGTACTCCACCTATGAATGGATTCCGATTCTAAGGATTGATACCAGCTCTTCGCTTCTTTGACTAGTGTCTATGGGAACAACTTTAATTTTTGCCATTTTTTTTCTATTTTTTGTAAGGCACATGCATCATGAAATGCTTGTAGATGATTTTGAGGATCAGTGTTGAACCCCCCTTCAAATTTTGGGATGTTGTTCATGTCTAATCTCTTGATCCGACTATCTTTTTGATGCCTTGTTGGGATTCTAACAACCTTAGTTATGTCTAGCATACTTTGAGTAGTGAGTAGGGGTTCATTATGATTGTCCCATCTGTGGCATCTATGATGCCTATGTTATTCCCTACACTCCCTTCTTTCACGATGTGTTTCTCTAGAGTGCCCTCGTCCCCTTTCTTGACTATTTTGTCTATAGCTCCAATTTCACTTACCCTTATCCTCATGGTCTTTTTCCTTGTGACTATGTCTAGATCTTGAAGGAAAGGGTGAAGGAGATGATAAAAGTGAAGAAAAAGGAGGATCGTCATCATGTCGATGTCTGCTTCCTTCTCTTCAGTGGTCACAACCCCGATCACACTTACGATTGGAATGTCCATCTTTATCATGTGTTCGTGTTCCTTTTTTATACCCTTTATGTTTTTTGGTACTAGAATTCAGGTTATGGATAGTTGAGTAAAGATTTTGGTACACAACCCCTTGACCAAAGTTAACGGGAGGAACATCATTGTGTGGGCGATTGCCTGAGGTAGGTTCACCACCCTCATTTTCGCTTAGGACATGTGGGATGTTTTGCGATAACTTTTCCTTCATGGATTCATGATGTCTCTCCTATTGTAAGTCCCTTTGACATTGTGCCTTTGTGGATCGATACTCTCTCGAGTCATGATCATGCACAATGTACTCAGCCTATGAGTACTGCATACCAATTCGTGTGAGATCACGAAGAAGCATGCCTAAGACAAAGCAATCAGGAGGGTAACACTATGTTACTTTCTAAATCTTACCAATGCAGTTGTTCATCCTGGTGGAGGATAAAGGTAAAGTTCAATACATATTTATTAGGATGAATATATACCACACAAAACTATTGAGGGACTAGTGTATTATCATGTGTACTACGCCTTTGATTATTCCTTGTATTGGACCTAGGCGATGAAACACTTTCGTACGAAGAAGGAGACATGATCGTCTATTTAGTGTGTAATGTATTATTATTTATTATTTATCCTTAACCAACTCCAAGGGTTCATTCCAACAATGTGAAAGATTTTCTATGTTTTGGTTAGCACACAAACAACAAAGTCCCCGACAATGGCACCAATGATGAGGGTGAGGTATCCCTATGCTCAACCATATGAATATGAGCGTCCACGCAAGATCCAGTTGAATTCCAAAGACTAAGTGCTTATGCACCTTTGTGGAACAAGAATGGGTTGATCAATCATTATTTTCCCAAGCTTACTTGTATGTCACGATTGTATGATTAAGTAAACTTGAGGCATATGATTTTTATACTTTTTATGTGTTTTTATGTCCTTCTACTAATAAGGGAGGAGAGAGATAACTAAGTAGCTAATTTAATTTGACTACTTATTAACTAGGCTCTAACTAATCCTAACACCACTATTCGTTCTCACTTGCTGTACACATCCTGAACTAGTGCAACACTACTGGGATTACCAAACACTAATCGTTACTGGGTTACCAAGTGTTACACACATGCTCGAAGTGATCGTACTATGTGTGCTTACTTAGGAGAGTTGTAGGGTGAGAGAGAATCATTAATTAACTAAGAAAAGCATTAAGTAACAGTAATTAACATTAATTAATCTATTCTGTATGTTGCAAGGTTTATCACAAAGTTCGTCTTTATTACCGTACACAAGGTGTGCTTAGGTACACAATGCTCAAATAAAGATCCGTTCACTTTATGACTCCTACTATGGACATGCAGAAATTATTTTAACTCTAAGAGAGAGAAAAGGCAAGAGTTTAGGTAAGGGAATAAGACTAACTATGCAAACCAAGTGCACCCGCCTCTTATTTATAGGCAGTGAGGCAGGACATGATATCGCATACACGATATCACGTAGAAGGCCATAAACCATGAGTGTTTTATTATGTGTCCAAAAGTTTAGACCAATTCCAAGTAAACTATACAACTACAGAAAAATAATTATTAGCTATTGTATATGTTGTAGATAAATTTAGACATTATTTAATAGGATATAAAACTATAGTATATACTAATCATTTAGCCATTAAATTCTTAGCTACCAAAAAAATAGAAAATGAAAGAATAATGAGATGCTGCTTATTACTTTAATTGTTTGACCTAGATATTTTAGATAAAAGAGGAAAGGAAAATGTAGTAGTAGATAATCTTTCAAGACTAGAAACTATTGATGAGAATCAAAAACAAGGAGTCTTTCATGATGAATTTCCTAATGAACAACTTTTTTCTACAAGAAAGGATCCTTGGTATGTTGATATAGCTAACTATCTAACCATTATGAAAACCCCTACCAATTAGACTAAGGAAGAAAACAAATCTTTCTTATGCACCATATCTAGGTACATATGGAGTAGTCCATATCTCTATCAAATTTGTAAGGATAACTTAGTAAGAGGATGTGTCGCTGAGAATGAACAACAAGAAATTCTACAAATGTGCCATGATGATTTAAGGGGTGGTAACTTTAATAGCAAACACACCGCTATTAAAATCCTTCAAACTGGATTTTATTAGCCCTTAATTTTCAAAGATATACATAAGTATGTGCAAGAATATGATAATGTCAAGGAATGGAAGCCATAGCAAAAAGACATGAAATTCCCTTAAAAATCAATTTTAATAACATAACCATTTGATGTGTGGGGTATACACTTTTTAGGACCATTTCCACTATCTACTAGATGTCAATACATTTTAGTTTGTATTAACTATGTGACTAAATAGGTAGAAGCAAAAACCATCCCAATAAATGATATTAAGGTTGTTGTAGCATTCCTTAGAGAAAATATTCTAACACGTTTTGGAACTCCATGGGCAATCATTAGTGATCAAAGAACCCATTTTGTCAATAAAATCATGAAAAATTTCCTTAAGTCTTGTGGTATCCAACATAAAATAGCTACTGCCTATCATCCTTGAACAAATGACTATGTAGAGAATGCTAATAGAATTATCTCGAATATATTAACAAAAATTGTATGTACTAAAGGAGAGGATTGGTCTAAAAAATTACAAGATGTACTTTGGGCTTATTAGATTACCTATAAACCAAGTTTAGGATATTCACCTTATCAATTGGTTTTTGATAAGTTATTTCTATTACCTGTTGAACTTAAATATCAATCTTTATGGTTAGCCCAACAACTCAACTTTGATGAAGACATGAACCAGGTTGCTTAAATCAACCAACTTCATGAACTTGATGAAATGTGGCTACATAATCTTGATAAACAAAAAATGTTAAAGAAACAAATAAAGATATTACATGATAAGAATATCTTTAAAAAACACTTTTCTATAGATGATAAAGTTCTTCTTTATATTATGAGATTACATAAATTTTCAGGGAAGTTAACAACTAGGTGGGAAGGCCCTTATTTAGTTATCCAAACCCATGATAACGAAAGCATTCTCATATCATCTATTGATGATTCCTCAACTACATTCTTAGTTAATGGACAAAGACTTAAGTTATATCATCAACATCTCATTGAGGAACTTGGAGAAGATAAACTTGTAGAACTAAGTGATCCAACTTATCCCATAACTGATGGATTACATAACAACAATCTATTAGAAGTGTTAGCTCTTAAAAATAACCTTCAACAAGGCTCTTATGTCATAGAATAAACTGTAAAGTAGTATTTACAATCTATAACTTTTATCTTGATAAATATAGAGGGTAGAAAAATGTAGAAGGCAATAGGAAGTTATATGGTTAGTTGGGACTATAAAGAATTTAGTAGCATCATATCTAAAATGCAAGGGAGAAGGACAACTCCTTCTACCTTGAGATAAGTAGATTTAAATCCAAAATCTAACTAAGGGTGAACCTTAGATTAATAAGTGTCTTACACATAATAAACTTTATTATTTTTCAACAATATTCTTTAAGTACAAGTTTCATAAGTCAAGGTGGCTAAATAGCTTGGTTTGGGGTAATGATTATTAGTGTTTGGTTTCTATTAAATACTTGATTGGATGAGTCACTAAGGTGGAAAGGATGTGTTATATTAGACCTAGTTTCTTTTGTAGCAAAAGACATCTATCATTATCAAGTCATGTGAGCAACTCTTACAAAATGAAATTGGCTCCCACAAGAACCTCATGGTTGAATTCAGTCAAATATTGAATTTCTTATGAACAAAAAAAGAGAAAAGAAAAAGAATAAAAAATAAAAAGAAAAAAGCAAGAAAAAAAAAAAGAAAAAGAAAAATAATCCCACAAAAACCTTCAATCATGAGGTGATCCCCACTCCCACAAGAACCTTACAGGTTGGGTGATGCTCTAAGCTCACAATTTTAAGCATCCTATAAGAACCCCTTTTTGTAAGAAGAGTGTTTAAGGGATAGGTAATAATTACTAATCAAATCAAGGTTCCACTACCTTAGAACTAGGGTATAATACTGGAAGTAAAGGAATAACTCCTCCATAGTCAGTATATTAATGGGCACCTTCACTTTTAATCATTCTTTTCACTATGTTATTTAGTTATTTTGCTTTTGTTTCTTTGTACTTCTCAAATTAATATTCTTTTTTCTTTTATTTTTACCATTTGCTATTTCTACTTTTCATTTTTGTTGTGTCATCTTCCTATTTTCTCTTGCATGGTCATCTTTATAACTAGTGGTGCTTTTGTGCATGGTTTTTCTTTGTGTTTTCCATCATGTCTTCTGTAGGTGTCAATGGTTAAGATCCCTACTATGGTAGCCAATGATGGATACTAACACTCATTCACCCATTGCCTTTGGTTTCCTCTTAGCCTGAATATATAAAACCTAGGGCAACTTTTGCTTTTGGTATATTCTTTAACCATATCTCTTTTTAATAATTTATATTTGCTAATTAATCTAGGTATGTTACATACCTTGGCTTAATTAGGGGGAGGGGATAACCAATTAATAAAGGATATGATACTAGGATATAACCAACTTAGAAGTTGAGCCATGATCAAGTTAGGAAATGAGTTAGATGCAAGTAATGCATCCTTAGATCCTTGAATCATAGGAAAGGTTTAAACCTTGAGTTTATAAGACATTCTTGTACCTAATGAAGTAGACCTTATGAGTTAAGGTTAAGTCCAATTAATCCTAGGTAGGACCTTCCTAATTAAGTTATATGTAAACTCATATCCAAGAATAAAAATTTATCATCAAAAGAGGAATAGGTATAATTTGTAAATAAATATTTGGACATTCAGTCAATAGAAAAATTTATTTTTGTTTTAATTTTTTCTTGTTAAATGTCTACATGTTTCTAATATGTTAAATTTTGAATGCCTAAAAAAATATATTTGAGAATAATTCTATTTTCTTATATATCTATTAATGTTTTATTTTATTTTATTTTCACCTTTATGGCCAAACATTGGCCAAAGGCTAGTTGGGGGGTTGTGTTTAACCCTAAAATTGGTAGTTTTTAAATCTTAAGTACATATTGTTAATTAGTTAATTAGTGTTTAATTAATTTTTATTATAGTTATTTTAATTTATTTTAGTTTATTATAGTGATGAGTATTAGTTTATTATTATTAAATTATTAGTTTTTATGTACTAAAAACTCGAACTAGAGGTGTAGGTTTTGTTGCTGGGCAACCATGTGGTGGCAATTGAAGAATCCAATTCCTTGATTTATATTGGTGTTATTTTTTTATGGTTTTTGGTTTTGGTTTTGTAGCAATAACAAGAATGCATGTTGAGGATTTATGATGGTAATGGAGCTGCAACTTGGATGTTGGTGTTATAATGTGGATGTGCTGCTCCATCAACTACATTCTTTAACCACACAACTACAACTATTTCTTGCATGTTACCTTGATGGAGATTGCCATTTTTTGGTAGTGGATGTTATATTAATAATGAGGCATGGTTCTCAGTCATTTTTATGGTTGCATGTTCATGCAGTTGTTACCTGCACATGGGTGGTAAGAGCTACACGTTTCTTTGCCACATGATTGGTGGACATTATAGTAAATGTTACTTGTGCGTGGATGGTGGGAGCTTTACATTTCTTTGTCACGTGATCGGTGAATGTTATAGTGAATGTTACCTACATTGGTAGTGGTGGTGGACATTACAGTGAACATTATCTACGAGGGTGGTGGTGGTGGACATTATTACCATGGCCATTACACATGGTTGGTGGCTTCTCATGTGCCAGATTAGTCCTTATAAATTCCCTAGCTAGATGAAATAGAGGGGGGGTGGGAAGAATAGAAAAAAGGATTGAAGAAATAGAGAGAGGATACTATTGAGAGAACCACACTAGATTAGAATTTTTGTTTGTGCATAAAATTGTGAAGGAAGAGTGTTGATGCTTTGTGATAATTAATAACCAACAATATTTTAAGATTGTGAAGGTCTTGTACTATAGAGATAATAGAGTAGGGTCACAAATTAGGTGATGTATCCTTTGTAATCTTCCTTGTTTCTCATAAGTTTATTTAAATTCAATTTGTTTTAATTAATTATATTCATCTTTGAACTTAATGTTAGAAGTTAAGGTGAATATTTTTGATTTTACTTATGGGTGATGGTCATAAGTATGGTGTTCTCAATTGAATCTAGATCTAATTATTGGTTTTATGCCTTGATGATATTTTGACTTTAAACCATTCCTCTATGGGATATGACATGTAGGTCAGTCATAGATGAAGTAACAATTTCTGTAACAAAAGAAATGAAGATAAAGATTAAAAGTATTAAGCACCAAATTGTGCCTAGCTTGTCACTCCATCATCATGTTTTTGATAGAGTAGAGAGGCAATGGATGTATTAGAGATGGCAAGGTAGATATAAAATAGTTTATCCTCTTGCAGAGCATAGACTGTCAATAGTTGTGCCAACTCTTGCTTAAAGTTTTTGAAGGCCTCTTGGAATTGAGACATTCACTCTTAGTGAACTCCTTTCTTAAGCAAGTGTTGCATGACTTGTAACTTATCTGTAAGCTTACTAATAAATCTGCAAATAAATTGCATATGCCTTGTAATCCCCCAAGCTTCTTAAGGTTGGTAGGTGTTACAAATTTAGATATGGCATTAACCTTATCAGGATCAACACGTATCCCTACATCTTAACGGTCTTGACATCAAATATACATTTCTTAGGATTAAGCCTAAGCTCGTACTTGAGGCACCATTTGAGCACAAGATCTAGGTCATTAGCATGGTAATTGGCCACTTTAAACTTAATGGCTATATGATCTATGTAATCGTTAAGTAAGCCTAACATGTAATTGTTGAATATATAGGTCATGACTCATTAATAGATTGCTTCGGCACCCTTAAGGCCAAAGGGCAACATGGTATAGCAAAAGGTACCCCAAGGGATCATGAAGGTCATGCTAAGTTGGTGCTTTGGGTTAATCCTAATTTGGCTATATCTCGAGAATCCATCCATAAAAGACAACAAGGCATTTCCGATCGTAGTATTGATAAGTTGATTAATACTAGACAAAGGAAAGTCATTCTTGATAGTTTCTTTATTTAATTCTCAGAAATCAATGCAAATATGGATGCTCCCATTTTTCCTAGGGACTACCACTATGTTGGACACCCATTCTGCATAGTCATTGGCCCTAATGAAACTAACTTGGTAGAGCTTTGAGATTATTTCATCACAAACTGCCAAGGCCAAATTAGGTCTAATTTTTTGCTTAACTGGTCTAATGCTAGAGTCTAGTATGATGTTTTATTGTACTAGGCATGAGTCGAGGCTATCATATCTTCATATGACTAGGCAAAGGCCTTAATGTTGCCTTGTAGGACCTTGGTGATATCTGAGCATATTGGGGTTATAGTGAGGAACTTCGTTAAGAGTTTTCTCCTCACCATTATGTGTTGTGATAGGAACCTCAACTAGAGAGTCTTTGATTATGTCACTTGCCTTTAAGTCAAGGGGTTTGACTAGACTTTCAGGCCATCCTAGAGCTTTTTCTATTAAGTCTATGTGGTCTACGAGACTCTCAAGCTCAAGATTTGGCTTTTCCAAAATAATTGGATGTGATGCTATAGATGATGTGTCTAATAATATTTTTCTCCTTTAAATCAACCAAAGGATCATCAAATTGCAATCTCATCTGGTCATCCTCCTTAGATAATGTAATGTAACAAATCCTTTCAAAGACATTAACACTTTCTATATCACTAACATTGGTTAAAGCATGCTCATCTATTTCTATATCCTAATAGAATGGATCATTTTGTTTCTTGTACAATAAAGTAGTATACACATGGTTTTTATTCATAACAAATTTATAGGTTGTTCTAATTTGATCAGTTCTTCTTAGTGTTAACATTGTATTCTCATGAATCCTCAAAGGAAGCCTAGTTGTAATTTCAGATACATATTTTATAAAGCTAATGGTATATCCTTTATATTGTCATGGACCTCATATAGCATGCATAACTTGTCAAATAGGGTTAATTCTTGCTATAAGCATTTCCTTAACCTTTGATAGTCTTGATAAGGTTAATGGTTGGGATTCTAGATCCATATTATAGCAAAAATAAAATGTTTAATCTGATTCAAGATTCTCATTTCTTTTTCTTCCAAACACCTTGAACATATTGGACCAAGCCTTTTGACAAGTTTCATAAAAATGCTTAAAAAGCTTTCACTACAGATATCACATGATTGATGAACATTGAAATTAGCAACCTCACTCAAAAATCTTGTAATTGCATGCATGATTTGTAAATTTGACATATGAAGATTTGGACAAAATAGCCAGTTGTTCATATGTTTAGAAGGCATTTTTTGATTCATTGTATTTGAATTATTATGTTGTTGATGTTCCATTTGTGATCTTGGTCAAGCCCATTCTTGATAAAGTCTTGCAACTAAATCTAACATCTCTACCACCTCTACTTGTCTTTTTCATTGCCTAAAACATTGTTGTCTTTCACGACCTTGTGCATGTTCTCATTATATAATATTAACCTCTATTAGATTTATAAGTAATTCATCTTATATCATTAAATCATCATTATGTGTAGACATCTAACCATGTCCACAATCATGACCATGATCACATCCTCTATTTGAAAGAACTTCTTGTTGCAATGGAGGTGCATGCATATTTTCGTTAATGGAAATGATTGCTAATTGAATTTCTTATGCATCTCTGTGTTCTTGTCCTTGTCCATGTTCATGTCTCTGTTGTGGAATATTTAACTATTGTTAACCACATTTTTTCATATTTTCATTTTGTTCATTAATTGAATCTTCAATGTTAGAGATGTACTACTTATTTCATTAGAACATCCATGTTCATGTCCTCATCCTTGACCTCATCCTTGACTCCTTCCTCTCTGTGAAAGATTATTATATAAAATAACCTAATATAGTTAGCTTTATTAACTTAGAAATACAATAAAGTTTATGTATAATTAGAAAAACTTTTCCTCTATATACCTTAGTTCTTTGCACTTGTTATTGTTGCATTTCTTGTTTGACGTAAGCAATCTTTTTCCATTCTTTGCAGTTCCAAAGAATCTTCCCTTTCCTAAGCTTCTTTTCTTTGATCTCTAAAACATTGCTATTTTTCTAAATTTAACTCACGCTTCCTATCACCTGGTATGTTATCTATTTATAGGAATGAATTTGAAATAATTTTTTTGTATTTTAAACTTTTTCTTTTTTTTTCCAAAATAGTTAGTTAGATGCTAAATTCTATTTTCCATCCAAATTTGAGTGCTAAATACTATTTCGGTTAGCAATTGAAATAAAAGGATGCTTGTTATGATTTTTGTACAAAGATAGGAGTGGTATATATATATGTAGACCACTAAGTATTTTGTTACGAGTTCTTTTAAATTTAAAAATAAATTTAACAAAACCCAAACCTAAAAAAAAAAAGTATTAGTTATGTGAAACCCAAAATGTTTTTCTTAAAATCTTAAATCCAAAGACATTTGAAACCCAAATTATTGGTTAACTAGGATATTTAAATTTAAAATTTATTTATGAGATATCAAAACCCAAAAAAAAAATATTTTTATTGTAGCAATACTGAAACCCAATAACTAAAATAAAGTTAAATCCCTTTTTGAGTTTTCAAAATTTTTTAAATTATTTATATGAGAACCCCAAAAGAATTTGGACGAAACCCAAAATATTTGTTTCAAACCCCAAACTCCAAAAAAAATTATGGGGGGTGGGGGGGCCAGGGGCGGGGGGCGGGTGCAGGGGCTGTTGGACCCCGAAAGAAGTTTTATTGAAATTAAACATGCATCAATTACAGCAACTTGAATAAGTGATAGGGTTAAAGGAAAGGGAAAACTGAGAGCATTGTGAATGACACTCCGGAAACACCTTAGAAATAAACAAGTATTAGAGGAGGAACCCCAAGTTGGGGCACAACCAAATGTTTGCACAGAATGGCTTGTTACAAAATAGAATGACATAGAATTAGATGAGGCAAAGAGCTCTCAATTAAGGATAGAGAGGATTCTAATGGTGAATCCACATAGTAAAAAGGGAAAACTTCTTTGTAGAGATTACTGATGCTAAGTGTAATTGGAACACATAGGTCTTTTCCATAGCTGCAGGAGATGAACCACTATCCAGATTGTAGTTGGATGCTTGAGATGTGAGTTGAATATAGGTGAGGTGAAAGATTTGCAACTTCTCCAACCTGGTAAGCAAACATTTGTTAGAATACTCTGTCTTTTGAAATAGAACATTGCATCTTCGCTTCCAAATATAATATAAAATAGTAGGCCTAATAACTTTCCACAGAAAATTAAGATTAGTAGAAGTAATGTTCAAGAATCCGAATATGACATCCTCTTGAGATAGCTTGTATGATGGAAAAGCTTTAGAAGCCCACTGCCACACATGTTGAGCAAAGGGACATTGCCAAAATACATGGACAAAGTCATCTTGTCCACCACATAGAGGGCAATTGGGATTAGGAATCCCCAGATATTATAGATGTTTTCCAATAGGTAGACCATGGTGGAGAAGACACCAAAGGAACTGCTTAATTTTGGGGAGGGTCGGAAGTTTCCAAATAAGTTGGAAGAGAGGGATCCAAAATGTTTCTAATTCTTGTTTGTGTCAATACTTATTGCAACGTTGAATGACTTCAGATGGGTCATGCATGAGATGAAAGGGGACAGATGGCCGATAGGGCAAGAGTTTAACCCCATTAAGCCATTGAAGGCCATGAAAAAGGCTTTGCACTGTAACATCCAGATGCCAGTGACCGTGGAGAAAAGAGTAAATCTGAACTAGGCAATGGTTCATTGTAGCTGACTCCCCATACAAAGTGTTAAACTCGACCCTTGAAATCCAACGACTAGCCAGCCTAAGACAATTCAAGGAAATGACACCCTTTCGATACCACGAGATAGCCACCTTAGCATTTGTGATAGCAAGGGGAGCGGGCGACAGAGGTAACCACCACGGACACACTTTAGAAAGGATAGTAGGGTTGATTTTAACGTTAGTCTAGTCAATGTGAGTGTGTAGAATTTGCCAGGCCCTCCAAATGCTTTTAAAAACATGAGATCCAGGAAGAATTATAGTGAGGGGGGAAAGGATCCAATTGACAAAATGGATGCCTTTCCAGAAGGACTTATTTTTAGGAAATGCTTGATGAAGCCTTAATTGGAGGAGGGTCCCTATAATATCTGAGGCATCTAAATGTTGTACCAACCACTTAGCAACCAAGGTAATTCCTTGCTTATAGGAGTTCAAAAGGCCTAAGCCACCCTTATTCTTGGGGAGAGTAACAATAGTCCAAGCGACATGATGAGAATCCTTGGAGGACCACATAAAGTCACGGAATAACCGTTCTAGCTTCTGGTAGGCAGCTTGGGAGGGGGCCCAACACGAAGAGTAATACACATGGGTGGACGCGCATATGGACTTACAAACAAGATATTTACCCGCAAGTGTGAGGGGTTTAGTTTTCCATTTGTCGAGTTTCTTTTGAATTCGATAAATAACTTGCTCCCAAAGGATAGATGTTGAACTTATAAAACGGAAAGAGATTCCCAAAATCTTAACGATGTCTTGATCCTGAAGCCGCTTCCAATTATAGTTGGTCACATGTTTGTAATTGCCCTTAAAGCTATAAACAAAGGATTTATTCCAATTAATTATGAAACCCAAAGTATTAGTTTATGAGGGTATTTATATTTTTAAATTATGTATGTGATACTAAGACCCAAATTATAATAGTTTCAATTTCATTATTCAATTTGTATAGCTTTTATTTTATTTAATTCTAAATAATGCTGAATTAAAAAAAATGCGGACGTCAATGTTTATCACTTTTTACCTGAAATACGTATTTTATTCATTGGCTCGATTATAAGTACTTCTCAATTGTTTTGATCATTGAAACACTAACAAAGCTTATGCTGCATCCTTATTTTCACTATTGCTTCAGCTTTATTACCATTACTAAATACTTCAAAGCACTGCATGAGAAATAAGCATGAAATGAAAGTTTCTACTATATATTCTCTAATGGTTGAATTTCTAACTAGGAATCATACAAATGAGTCTGGTTTCTCATTGCATGATATCCGGCTATGCAAAACCCATAAGTAAACAGTCATATGAGCAGACAGTGTAATGTAAACCGTTAATGAAAAATGGAGATTTTATAAATTTTGTAGAAAAACAATTATTACACACAGCAAGTCGATGAATTGATATTGAGCTCCTAACTTCTAAAAGCAATAGGTGCATTAATCTATCCAGGTAATGAATTAACAAGTTATCTAAGAAGGTAAGGACAAAGAAGATGTAAAATCAAAGACGAGGAATGGTTGTTGTGAATGGTAGCCGTGACTATGCAGAAAGCTTCCATATGCATGCAATGCAGAAGCCACCATGGACAGTGGTGGCGTAGCCTAATTGTTGAGCCGAGAAGTGAAGCAGTGGCCGCATTAGTGGATGATGCAGCACATTGATATCAACAACAAATCTTTGCACTTTATCTTGACATCCGTTCCAACATACATTGGTACCCTTCCCCTCTACGCGGTTAGAACATCCATCTTCGTTGGTGCTGCAATTGCACAGACAGACAACTACACGTCCATCATGCAGGCCGCCCACACGGAGGAAGGTGTCCTGGAGCACTGCAGCCATGTCCTTGGTGGTAGCATGACCTGCGTTTCCAGCTTTCTCATTTCGTGCTGCGCTGTGGATGGAGTGTCGCTGCACAGCATTGTAGTGACCTTGTGGCTACCTGCCTCTGCCATGGCCTCCTTCCAAGTCAAGCTTGCCTTCCTTGTGCATCAACATACATGTATATCCCCTTTTTGGCCTGTCCCCAAGCGGTAAGGATGAACTATTATTTTGGGTTACCAAAAACCTTTCGGTGGAGCATTATGGATGCAATATTATTTAGTGTCAAGGGGATCTATGATTAATAGTAGCCTCTAATCCAAATTAGCATACAACTAAATGAAAGAGATAAAATCTTTTTGTCAATGAAGAATATACATTGGTTTAATTTTTGTTTTCAATGTGAAAATTAATTATCAGTTAATCAATCTGAAATTTTATTAATTCAAAAAATATATAAGATTCTTTCATCCAAATAATAAATACATATAATAAATATATAACTAAACTAGTTTCAATACAACAATTTCATTTCTAATTCATAAATGCATTCTAATTTGTGTTAGCTGTAGCAAAATATGAAATGAGATGAAAATAAAGAGCATTGAACCACAGGCAAATGCAGAAGGATCTTATTATCAGAAATGGAAATCACAAGCTTCTCTCTTCATCACAAGGAGAGAACAAGAAGAAGCCTCTCTCTCATGCAATAGAAGAATGTAAGAATGGGATAGAAAGGGGATGTATGTGATGGGTACAAAAATTGAGGTGAGGGAGGTCCCTTAAATAACTAAATAATCATCGGCTATTTTTAATAACCATAGCCTAAATTTAGCATAGCCTAAATTTAGCTGGATAATCGTAGCTAAATTTTTGCAGCCTAAATTTAGCAGGATAACCATGGCCAACAATCTTCCACTTGGATATTTTGATTGAGGATCAATCATATCTCCACACCATCCTTTCTACCTTGCCATTCTATGTTGCTTATGTTTTTGCTAGGCCAAATGAGGATCTACTCCAGTCAAACTTGTCCATGTTAATCGCCTTGGTCCGAACATTTGCAAGATTATCCTTGGTGTGTATCTTCTGCATATCCACACTTCCATCTTCTACTACGTTACGAACAAAGGGAAATTGTACGCCTATGTGTTTTGTCCTTGAATGAAAGGCTGGATTCTTTGCAATATGTAAGGTGCTTTGACTATCACAAAACAAAGGAATCTTCTCTTGTTTGTGTCCAAGCTCCTCTGACAACCTTTGAATCCAAATTGCTTCCTTGCAAGCTTGTGTAGCTGCCATGTATTTTGCTTCTGTTGTAGATAATGCTACCACTGTTTGCAATCTTGATACCCAGCTTATAGCTCCTCCTACAAGTGTAAACACATAGCCTGTAGTAGATTTTTTTTTATCTAGATCACCTGCAAAATCTGAATCCACATAACCTTTAATAGTAAATTCAGATCCTCCATAACATAATGCAACATCTGAGGTACCCTTAATATATCTTAGGATTCTATTAATAGTACTCCAATGCTCTCATCCAGGATTTGCCATGTACCGACTGACTGCTCCCATTGCTTGTGCAATGTCTGGTCTTATACAAATCATAGCAAACATTAGGCTTCCCATTGCTGATGCATATGGTACTGGAGACATTTCATTCCTCTCTACTTCATTGCTTGGACACATCTTGGAGGATAATTTGAAATTAATAGGAAGTGGGGTAGAAATTGGCTTACAATCTTGCATGTTGAAGCGTCGCAAGATCTCACCCAAGTAATTTTTCTGAGAAAGCCAAATCTTCTTGTTATTTTTTTCTTGGTGAATTTTCATCCCTAGAATCTTGTTTGCTGGTCCCAAGTTTTTCATATCAAATTCCCTAGCCAATTGTGCCTTCAATTCTTGGATTTTCTCTTTGTTGGGACCTACAACCAACATGTCATCCACATACAATAGCAAAATGATGAAATCTTCATCAAACCTCTTGAAATATGTACAAGGGTTTGAACTAAGTCTATTGTACCCAAGGCTCATGATATATGAGTCAAATCTCTTGTACCAACACCTTGGTGCCTATTTGAGGCCATATAGAGATTTTTTCAACTTGCAAACCAAGTTCTCTTTGCCTTCTTTTGCAAAACCTTCTAGTTGGAGCATATAAATCTCTTCTTCAAGATCTCCATGTAGAAAAGTAGTTTTCACATCTAGTTGTTCTAGATGTAGGTCAAATGTAGCACACATTGCTAGAACTACTCTGACTGTTGTAAGTCTAACCATAGGAGAAAATATCTCGTTGAAGTCAATTCCTTCTTTTTGAGCATATCCCTTTACCACCAATCTTGCACGATATCGCTCCACTTGGTCATTACTATCACGTTTGACTTGTAGACCCATCTGTTTCCAATAGCCTTTCTTCCTTGTGGTAGTGTAACAAGATCACATGTTTTGTTTTTGTGTAAAGCTTCAATCTCCTCTTGCATTGCTACCATCCACAAAGACACATCTGGACTTTTACGAGCCTCATGTAAAGTTGAGGGCTCTCCATCCTCTGTTAAAAGGCAGTATGCAACATTACTTTTAGTAACATAATCTGAGTGCCAAGTTGGTGATCTTTTTACCCAAGATGATCGACGAACTTCATAAGCTTCAAACTTGACTGGTTCTTTCTCTTCATACATTGATGTTGTTTCAAAAGTAACTAGATCTTCAGCTTTTTTCTTATCTTCTACCTAAATTTTAGTAGTCTCTTAATTCTCCTTTGAAGTGCTAGCATCTCCCTTCTCTTGCATTTTATCTTCTACAAATATCACATCTTTGCTGATGATAACCTTGCAGGTAGTGGGATCCTACAGCCAATACCCCTTAACTCCATCAGCATACCCTAAGAAGATACATTTCCTAGACTTTGGGTCCAACTTTGATCTTTCTTGGTCATTGTACATCACTTACACAAAACTTCCAAATGTATGGAGATGAGAATAAACAGCTGGCTTACCAGTCCACATTTCTATTGGTGTTTTTAGATCAATCGCAGTTGATGGAGACCGATTGATTAAATAGCAGGTTGTATTAACTGCTTTTGCCCAAAATGACTTGGTTAGATTTGCAACCTTCAAAATTGATCTTGTTTTTTCCAACAAGGTTCTATTCATCTATTCTGCCACTCCATTTTGTTGAGGAGTTTGTGCCACTGTGAACTGCCTCTTGATGCCTTCTTGTTGAAAAATGCATTAAATTCATCAGTTTTATATTCTCCTCCATTAATAGTCCTTAGATACTTGATTCTTTGTTCGGACTCAAGTTCTACTTGCACTCTAAAAACTTTGAAGACTGAAAAGACATCTGCCTTCCTTTTGATTGGATACACCCAACATCTCCCGGAGAAATCATCAATGAAAGATACAAAGTATCTTGCTCCTCCTAGGGAAGTAACTGGTGCTTGCCAAACATCAAAGTGCAGCAAATCCAAGATGCCTCTACTCTTAGCTGTTGATGTGCTAAACTTTAATCTATGTTGCTTACTAGTAACACAATGCTCACAAAATGGTAAACATACCAAATTGAGCCCAAGAAGTAGTCTCTATTTAGAGAGAATCTTCAAACCTTGTTTTGACATATGACCAAGCTTTCGATGCCACAACATTGTCGATTCTTCTTCCAAATTAGTTGATGTAATAGAAGACTCTCCCACTTGATGTGTGTTCCCCATAAGTATGTACAAATTTGCAGCAACCTTTTCTGCCTTCATTACCATAAGCGCACCTTTGATAATCTTTAGAATCCAATTCTCTATATGAGTTTTGCACCCAACATCATCTAGTTGTTCTAAAGATAGTAGATTTTTCTTCAGGCCCTCCACATGTTGTACCTCTTGTATGGTGCGAATAGTGCCATCATACATCTTTATCTTGATAGTACCAATACCAGTAATTTTCAAAGCATGATCATTTCCCATGTACACAGATCCTTCTGAGATTGGTTTGTAGTGATAAAACCATTCTCTTCGAGAGGTCATGTGCCATGTTGCTCTTGAATCCAAGATCCAAGCATCAATGAGCTTCTATCTACCTTCAGCAATAGTTGCCTCACTGTATAGAACATCACCGTCATATGAGGTACTTGCCACATTCCTTTGAGGATTCTTTTCATTACTCTTCTTGTTCCAACACTCCTTCTTTAGGTGTCCTCTCTTGCCACAGTTGTAGCAAGTGATGTTTCTCCTTTTACCTCTTGAATTGGATCTATCATGAATTTGGTTCCAATTGGAATCACGTTCCATGGATCTCCCTCTCATCATTGTTAAGGCCTCCACCTTGTTTGCCAACCTATCTTCCTTGTTCTTGCACCGACTTTCTTCTTTAAGAACTGTAGCTGCAACCTCGTCAAAGACAAGAGCATCCATAAGGACATTGTTGGTCAAGTTGATGATGAGCTGATCATATAAATCAGGTAGAATTTGAAGTAAAATTTCTGCATGGAGCATCCAATCTACTTTATAGCCCAACGATGTGAGTTGAGAAAATAAAGTATTTAGGGTGTTGATATGGTCAGTTACTGATAAGGTTTCTGCCATACGAAGAGTGTAAAGTCTTCTCTTCAAGAAGATTTTGTTGTGGAGTGATTTAGCCTCGTACAACTTCGTCAGAGTGTCCCATATTTCCTTTGCCGTCTTCTTTTCTGCAATACTTGAAAGAAACCCATCTGCTAGTGCTAAGTGTAAATTAGCAATAGCATTTCCATCCATTTCATTCCACTTGCTGTCATCCGTGACCTCTTGCGGCCTTTCTCCAATAGCTGCCACGCAATTATCTTTACACAAAATTGCCTGTATCTTCATTTTCCACAATGTGAAGTTGCTTCCATTGAACTTATCTATTTCGTATTTGCCAGCCATTTTGTAAAATTTGTATGCATGATCTGCAACACTTCCACAGACTATGAACCTTGCTTCGATACCATTGTTAGCAGATCTGGCAGCAAAATATGAAATGAGATGAAAATAAAGAGCAATTGAACCACAAGCAAATGTAGAAGGATCTTATTATCAGAAATGGAAATCACAAGGAGAGAACAAGAAGAAGCGTCTCTCTCATGCAATAGAAGAATGTAAGAATGAGAGAGAAAGGGGATATATGTTATGGGTACAAAAATTGAGGTGATGGAGGTCCCTTAAATAACTAAATAATCATCGGCTATTTTTAATAACCATACCCTAAATTTAGCATAGCCTAAATTTAGCAGGATAACTGTAGCCAAAATTTAGCATAGCCTAAATTTAGTAGGATAACCGTAGCTGAATTTTTGCAGCCTAAATTTAGCAAGATAACCATGGCCAACAATTTGATGATGAAGTTAAGTTTCTAATTTGTAAAGGCAAACCAATTCTATAATAAAATTAATAATGAGATGTTAGTTTAGTGGTAAAACTTTTGATTTGAAAGCTTTAAGTTATAAATTCAATCCTAAGTAAAAATGGCAACCTATAAAATTCTAATTTATGTGTCAAAAAAATTATATGCAAACAATTTTTTATTTGATGTATTTCAATTACAAGTCCTTTACTCATTTTAATTCCAAAGAAATTCTAGAAAATTTTGCCTGGGATGTATAAGTGTGGTGCATTCCAACTTATGCTAACAATGACAAAACCAATGCAAGCTCGAAAAGTGGAAACACGAATGCCTACCTAGAAAAGTCTTTTGAGTGTTGCATGTCAGCTGCTTGAAAATTGTATTTAGGAAGTATCTTTACTGTGCTTTAATTACTTTCATTGTAATTATATTCATTGTGCTGGGGTATGTTTCTTGAAATGATTATCATCAATCATGCTCATGTGTATTAGGAGTAGCATCTAGAAACCATTATTAAATAAAATAAAATAAATTCTTAATTAAAAAAATAATAATATTTATTTAGAATATGAATCGTTAAAGTGAAAGAATTGAAGGTTCAAGTTTCTTGTCCAGTTTAAGTTTACCAATAAAAACTCTGGCACAGGACAAAAGTTACAACAATTTGGCAACTACGGTACTCTAAATAAAACCCACCAAAGTGGCAACTGCCAAGGCACTGTCAAAATCCCTCCCTCTCCTTCTACCTCCCGTAAATACAGTGGTAACTGGCTAATCCCTCCCTCCACCCTCCCTCCACCTTCCATATATACAGTGGTAACTGGCAAATACCAGGCACTGTGTGCTGGCTGACAATTTTATCAAAATCCCTTCCTCCACCTTCCGGTGGCAACTGGCAATTACCAGGCACTGTGAGCTGGCTGACAATTCTATTGAAATCCCTCCCGCAACCTCCCATATATACAGTGGTAACAAGCATATGCATCAGTGAAATTCAAAAACTGTGCGCACATATTTTCCAGGCTTGGTCTTCGTTTTCTATAGCATCAGGTGGTAACAAGCATATGCATCAGTGAAATTCAAAAACTGTGCGCACATATTTTCCAGGCTTGGTCTTCGTTTTCTATAGCATCAGCATCAGCACTGGCCTCTTAGCAATGGAATTAGCAATGGAAAGTCTTAGCAGTAGAATTTGTTAGAAATTTGGTTGAAGCTTGATGCTTTATTTTATTCTTGGAAAGACTGGATTGAGTAACAAAAGCATTTCATTTTATTGCTGTCATTTTAGTTGTAGAAATTATATGTTTGGCCTGATTATGAGTTTTAAGTAAGGAAATGGATTCCATGCCCTCCATACCTTTGCAAATTTTCTTGCTTCCGTTATGGTGATATTGCAATCTTGTGCAATTTTTAAGCATTAACAATATTTTAAATTTACTTGTTCTATATTCTACAATGTTTTTTTTAATGATATATGAGATTTAATTTTCTTAAAAAACTAATATATTTAAATTTTCTCTATCATGTCCTCGGCTACGAATCCATACCCACTTTTTCTTATGGCACACATACCCAAACACATTCAGAATCACCAATCCTCCATTCCTCACTTCCAAGAATCGAATTCTTTTGATGCATAGGTATACCCGATTCCCAGATTTCTACAGACAGCTAAAAAAACTGCTGTTTCTTTATCAGAAATGTGGGGTCCGATGATAAAGTACCCTTCTGCGATTTTGATGCTGCTGGATCTCAATCTTACCAGCCTAGAGACACATCTGCAGCCGCCATTGTTGCAGGTGGACTGCTGGAGCTCTCTGGTTTTATGGGTGGGCAGGAAAGAGAAAGATACAAATCTTTTGCAATGGAATTGCTGAAAGTTTTGGCAGAGATATACAGAGCAGGTGGCAGAGAATCAAAATTCCTGCCATTTTAGGCAATGGAACTGCTTACTACATCAAACAGTCGTATGACACTGCTTTGATTTTTGGTGACTACTATTATCTGGATGCTCTCCTCAGGCTCCATAAAGGTTGATGTGCAGAAAATTCTCCTTTACTTGCTTTCTTTAATACAATATTTTGTGGCGCTGAGAATAAAAATTTCTGTGATCTATGTGCAACTATTTCTCCATCGACGTCTTGAACCTTTTATCATATGATACTCCTCAAATGATTACGAGTAAATGTATCTGCAACTTGCATAGATTTTGCAAATTAATGTGAGTTTCAGATAGTTATATTTCTTTTCTAGTAACCATATCACCCTGGCCTTTGTTGTTTGTGCAATTAAGTGTTGTTTCCAACGTTTTCCCTGACGCGTTAATTGGCCCATAAGTCCCTTAGGTATTGAAACTGACTTCAGATGAAATTAGGCCAAATCTGATCGGTGTCAATTGCATATCAATAATCAAGTCACATCAACTCAATTAATCACTCCTTCGCCACACTAACTAACAAATTTACCGGTCCATGTATGCTAATAGTTGATGTTGTACCTTTACAAACAAACTATCAAGAGTACAACCCATAGTAGTTTGTGTTGGGTTAAAACCAATTCATGTTTTTTTGGTGCTAGAAAGAGGGCCTTGCCATTTCCTTTTGCATTTTCTGATTATTGTCCCATGTGCTCTCTCCACCACTGGTTGGTGTAGACTGGACCCATCATCAGTTCCATTGAAACCCCATTGGACAAAAGCCAAAGCATATCTTTAGCACTTACCAAAATTCTAGGTGCTCGGGAAAGCATAGTTGGCTCCAATGTAGCAAGCATAACACTAGAGTTAGCCATTTTTAGTAGCTTTCACAATTAGCATTTTTTTTCTACATTTCTATAGTGAGCATTTTTTTTGCATTTCCATATTTAACATTTTTTCTGCATTTTTCTACTTAGCATTTTTTCTACATTTTCATACTTAGCCAAATTTCTGCAATTTCATACTTAGCCAATTTTTTATAATTTTACACTTAGTTAATTTTTCTACATTTTTATACTTGTCATTTTTTTGCTACTAGCAGACTTAGTCATTTTTTTGCAGTTTTCAGAGTTAGCCATTTTTTGCACATAGCAACTCTTACAACTTGATTTGTGAACATGAATTAAGATCAACCTTCCACATCAGTGTCTAACACATTTGACACCACAATTTACCCAAAGCGTGCCATGCTAAGCCACAAACAATATAATTTTGTTTGTGCCAAAGTCCAAGTTGTATTACCGGTGGGTTGCCTTAACTTAGAGGTAAAATAGGACTACGAATGAGTCTATTGGGATGGACGAGAGTGCAACCCCTCTTTTTTCAACATAATCCCACTCACATAGTCCTACCACCACTTGTTGTCCCAACTCATTCATGCAAATGAACATGATGCAGGGACAACCTATGAGGAAGCCTCATAAGAGGAAGAATATGAGTTTGAGGCCTACTCTAAATGTGAGAGCCCCCTCTACATTATTTTCTAATAACCATTCCCTAGTCTGGCCCCTCCTTGGTTTGGTCCACTCATCCTCTTCAAGATGATGACCATGCCAATTTAGCCTTTCTTGCTAACAACCGTTGCATTTTCGCAACCCTATGCTCACGTAGAGGCCACCTTTTAGCCCTAGATGATTTAGGCATCCTATGTCCTGCTTGTCTCATAGGCACTCACAGCACTTGTTTAACCCACTCATGTATGGCCCACCTTAGTCACTATGTCCATCGCTCAGCTAACACATCAACTAAACCCGTCCATTACGATGTTAAATTGGCAACGATCATCTACTACGATGTTAAACTAGCAAACTTTGCAACCAACAATCTAATCCTATGCTACGCAACCAACACAAGCCTAGCCAATGCAACTGACTGGCACATCCTCAAGCTTAGATCAGACATTCTAGTTGATCCAAAGTTTGATGGAGGAGATCTACTAACTCAAAGTTGCCTCCTTCAAAACCGTCAAGGTGGTGGACTTCTATCAGGATGATCCCATAAGTCCTATAGTCCCACCCTTGACTTTTCCAACTAGGGTCTCACTAATTCAACTCACCAAGGATAATGGTAAAGGGGACCCCAACACATACGTGGTCACATTTCAATCTAAGTGTGTGCTCCTTCAAGCTTGGCCACATGCCATCATGCACATGTTCCCCATGTCACTCACTGGCAAAGCCTTAGACTTGTATTGCACAGTACCTAAGGCCTCAATCTCTTCTCTGGAGGATCTCATAAGCTAGTTTGTGATACGCTATAGGTACAACCTAAAGCTTGAAGCAACCCTCGACTAACTCATGCAAGTCAAGAAGGGGCACCTAGAGCCCATGCCAAAAATTCCACCAACACTAGAGTGCACATTTAGCAAAATGCAGGAACCCCTAGTTAGTTGTAGCAAAGCTCTTGTAGTTTATTCCCGTAGGAGATAGAATATTTTCCAAGTGCCCGCAACAAGTGTAAGAAAAGTGATCGGCTCTTTATTTGAGCATTGATGTATCTGAGCCCATTGACATGACGACAATAAAGATGAACTCTTCAAGCATTCCTTGTAGCATTTGGACTTAGCCATTTTATGCATCCAGTAGTTTAATATGTTTATGCTTTGTTAATTACTTAATTTTCTGTTATTGTCATTTTAATCACTATCACTCCTTTATAGTCCGTAAAGGCCATAAGTACGACCATCTCAAATGTAAACCCAACACTTGGTAAACCTAGTGACGCTTAACATCTGGTAACCCAAAAGTGCTTAGGGAATGCTTAGAATGTGCCTAGAAGATGGGATCAAATACTTATGTTAGGAATAGTTAGAATACAAACTAGAATAATTATAGATTAGAAAATAGTTTATTCCTTACTTTTCATACCTTAATTAGATAGCAAAAGATAAGTAAAAAGTTATAAAAATCATTAGCCTTAATCTCACTTAACCATCGTAAATAAAACATCACAAGTGAGATTAGGAAGGCAATGACCGTTCTAACCCAAGGTTTCACTGGCTAGAGTCTAGTGTATGTTAAGTGCTTACAGTCTACAGAATTCAACCGAGTCGCGTGTGAACACCCGTGATTTGTATGGTTGGGCGTAGGGGTACCTAGCCACTCATCATTGGCACCGTTGCTCGGGACTATTAGTCTTACATGTGTCATCTAACCTTAGTCAAATTATCATTCAAGTCATTGGAATGGACCCAGCATAGAAACATTTATGCACGCTAGGCAGATTAAAGTAAATAGTAAGGTACATTGATTACATGGACCATCTAACGTCCAATATGTCTTCTCACAGGAGAGAGGTATCCAACCCACTAGTGCCACAAGAATGTCGAGTGGTGTACAAGCATCCTGATAATTATGTTCTTGACTTCACTTTCGTCCTACATCAGGATGAGCATCTACGATGGCAGGACATGGAGGGCAACATCGTACTACCACCTGACCGATCAGCTCCTGCAATGCTATTTCACAATCTTGGCAGACTAGGCATCCAGGACCATGGAGTGGAGTATGTCATAGAGGACCATGACTACTGGGACTATTGTCCCATTGAGGCTCAATGAGCACAAGACCAGCAACAGGTAGAAAGATATGAACATCTGAAGGGGAAAGAATTTAGTAACCCCTTATTCTCGCAAGGGCTGTAGGACGATGGGGATCCCATATTTCATGATACCCATTCGACCGAACCTCCCCTGGGGCAGTAGATCCTCTAGTACATCATTTAGAACAAGCCTCTAAGTGACCAAGATCCTCAAGGAGATGGAGGGTCACATAGCAATGATGGGTAGGCTGATCGAGGCTATCATTNCTAAGTGACCAAGATCCTCAAGGAGATGGAGGGTCACATAGCAATGATGGGTAGGCTGATCGAGGCTGTCATCAGGGTAGAGGGGGAGATTGACACCGGAGTGGTGGCGATACCTCTCCTTCTTCTCCATCCTCTTGCTCTCCTACATCTTCATCCAGCTCAGGCTCGGATCATAACAGGGGTAGAAAGGAGCAAAAGGATGATGGTAAAAAGGTTCAGAAGGGACAGCGTGAGGAAATGTGTGACCAATCGCACAATGCTAGCTGGCATGAACGAAGGGGTAGCCAGAATCATCACAGACATCATGATCCTCAGCAAGACTATGACTTAGATGAGCCATTGTTGGCTACTCGGAGCATGCTCTAGATCGCTGAGGTAGTTCAAATCCCTATTAGGCACATGAAGGATAGCCAGATCAAGCACGTAGATATGAAAAACATCCCTAGATTTGAAGGGGGATACAATTGTGATCTGCAAACTCACTTGCAGGTGTTCCATGATGCTTGCACCCTACAGAACATTGACAATGATTGGCAGAGGCTAAAGCTATTCCCTCGCACACTCATCAAGGAAGTAAAAAACTTGTACCAGTCCTTGGAGCCGGAATCAATTAGAAGATGGAGTACGATGCTTGAAAATTTCAACGACAAGTATCAAACGTACTCTAGAGTGGTGAATCTGAGATAGTAGATCCAAGGTTGGAAGCAAGGGAATCATGAACCCTTGGATGCCACCATGAGTAGGTACTACTCATTGTTGCATCGCTGCCCTGGTCATGGCTACTCTTAGTGGGCACAACTTCTCCACATCATTGATGGGCTTTATTTTGAAACGTGAAAGACCCTTGGTGTGTATGCTTAGGGATGACTGTCGGAGCTAAGGGCCCATCAATTGCAGTGCCTCATCGAATAGGTGGCCAAGGAGGAAGGGGAACTTAGAAAGAAGGAGAGTGTAGAAGAATTCAACCAGGATCCTTCCCTTAGAAAGAGAGAGGTCCAATTGTGTGACGAGGAGGAAGAACCACCATTAGAAGCAGCGGTGAACTGGAAGACCTTGCCTTTACAAAAGTTTGCATCTGAAATATTGGCAAAGGTTGATAAGATGTGGGATTCTTTGAACAAGAAATTATAAATCATGCTAAAAATTGTAGAAGAGTCTAGAGAACAAGGTAATGACCACGATCGGCATAGAAAGAAGGAAGCTAAATGTGCCCAATATAGGGGTAAGGGCAAAGTTGTTGTAGTAGAGAAGGTTGTAGACTCTGACACCGAGGAGGATGATGAATGTGGCATATGCCAATATGAACATCCTAAGGGATGTTTTCCTATGGTGTCACATCTTGAAGAGTCTGGGGTGTATGCATTGAATCCTCACTTGGTGAAGAGACAAACACGTTGAAGGTTGCCTTACCCATAAGGCAACCTCAGGCAGTTCCACCAGCAACAAGGATACTATCCAAGTGGAGTGCCACTACAACCTTATGAATACTTACAATAGTGGCAGCACCCACAAGCATGGGGGATGCCACCTCCAAGGAAGCAGTACCCTTACAAATAGCTAGATCCCTATGGGTACTACTTTCAGCAACCGGTCTCTCCAAGGGACTCTTCCAGTCATGCGGCCTTTCCAAGTTATTATCACCCCATAGAGTATTTTTGACCTCAATCTCCATCACCCAGGGGAAAAAACCCACATCTCTTCTACCCTCCATCACCTTCTCCTTCCACTCCTCCACAATATCCCACTCAGCTTCCACCTGCTCCATTGATGCAAGGAGAGATATCGCCATAGCCGTAGCAATGAAACGCTGTGAGGGCTCTCAACATACAACCAGCTCCTCAACCAAGTGGACTAGAAGCCAAGCCACAAAAATGTCCCTTCTTCTAGCCCAATCATGTATGCACACCCTTGCACCCACCAGTGGCTGGTGCCTCTAAACCTCAAACCACCTCTACTGTTCCACCGCTCAAGAAGCCTTCAAGCCCATCACACTCCAACATCCAAACGGCCATGCTCACACATGCCGTAATTGATTGGATAAAGGCATGTCACCTTCCTCGAAAATTGACTAATCTGGGAAGTCCCCTCATCCATCTTTAGGTGGCAAGAAATGAGCCCTATAAAGTTCTTCTGGATTCAGGGTCAGGAGTCAATTTGATCTCACATGACATGTACAAGAATTGGAACTTTCCCCTATTAAAGAAGAGCAACATTAGGCTCGAACTGGCAAACCAGTCCATCATTGTTCCCTTGGGACTGGTGGAGGACATGGTGACCACTGTTTGTGGGTGGTCCTATCCTGTTGATTTCCTTATCATCAGTGTTGAAAATTGCAAAGGAAACTTCCCAATCATAATGGGAAGGGCCTGGTTGAGCATAGTGGATGCAAAACTAGGACTTCGAGATCTTTCCCTTGAATTTCAAAGGATAATCCTTCTGGAAAGATTGAGAAGAAGAGCGTTCCATGCATCACGTATAGTGACTCAGGGTGCTACTATGTGTATTAGTTATGGTTCATTAAGCGGACATCCATTCAAGCATGCAGTCGGTATACCGAAGAATCATCAGTTCAATAGTGCCTGTACGCAGCAGCCACAAAACAAGAGGGCACCTAGTGGTTGACAGCTGATCTTGCTAGTAGCATATTATGCATGGAACCATTTGAGGGGCTTGTACAAGCCTACATAGACAACATGGATGATTTGGAAGAGGTTCATCAGCAATTTTCCATTGTTGATGGCCATGGTGAATGGGGAAATTTGCACATCCCTGAGAGCTTCAAACACGAGCCCTTCGAACTCAAACCTTTCCATGGACTCCACCTAACTAGGAATACCACCTCATCATCACCAGGACAGCCTTGCTCAATTTTTCACATCTCCTCCTTTCCACCTAGTCATGGGGGAGACCGTCATCCCTACTAACCCATTCCACTACACCCTTTGCCATTTTGTAATTTTTTGTTTTACACTTTCTTGTTTTACACTTTTTATTTTTCAACATCATTCATAAGTTTGTCAATTCCTATTAATTTTTTCTCTTCTTTACTTATTTTCCATTTCTTTGTGTGTGTTTCATTTTTTTACGTAATCGCTAATAGTTGTCTTATTGTTATCAAGTGTCTGGCGCGGATGGTTTTCGTTGCAATGGGTAATGTACAATAGTCCACCTAGTTATCTGGCTCCTACCCTCACATGGTTGTCCTTGGACTTTATGTCTATTTTCAGCTCATAAACCTAGCAGTGAGTCCATGTCATCCACTGACTCACCCACTCCATGGTTCTTCATCTGTTGAGAACATGCAACCCCTTCACTTAAAAACATTATAATTAATTTATGACTTGTGTAGTTCCTAGACTTGGGGATGATCCAATGGTTGAATTGGGTGTGACTTCAAGGTCAATGAAACATTCATCACTCTCTCCTATCCCCAGGGTTGCTGTTGTGTCCCTACGGATTTCCTACCACTCCACATTCTTCTCTCCATGGAAACTTCTCGGCAGTTCGACCTTGCATGGTGTGGTCCTCATAGAAGAATTCAAAAAAAAAAAACATGAGGATTCAAAGCACACCCCTTGGTCAAATGCATGCAAACATGCATGGGTCTTTACATGGTGTGGTTCCCCCAAAAAAGAAAAAAAATCATGACATCACTATGGGGGAATTCAAAGTAGACCCCTTAGATTGCCTCTCATGGGCCTCAGCCTCTAGTTATGAGGCTTCCTTTGTCCCCTCTAACTTGGTCCCATTTCACTTCCTTCCTCTCACATTTGCTAAAGTGGTGGTTCTCTGTGGGTGCATATCTACTTACTTGGGGATGGCCGGGGCTTCGTCTGTTGCTACGATGTCACTGTATGCGGATGGTTTTGGGTTTGACCTTAGGAAAGGTTCTACCGGGTCACTTAACCACAACTACACATGGGTTTTCATGTGACCAATGATCAGAATTCCCATCCTCTTGTCTCTCTCTTCGTCCATTTCTCTTCGTACTCACCTCACTACCCATTTTATGTTTTGCAAGTTTGTCATGGTCTCCATGGGCTTCTCATGTCTTGGCGGGATCTCTTAGGTAGGAGTATTAACTGGCAAACACCATTTCATGGCCTTGGGGCCCACGGACCCTAGTGTCGAGGATCTATGGGGGCTACTATGGCTATTGCCTGCTATGGGGAGGACCCACCCGCATTTCCTTAGTCCCACTCGTTAAGTCTCCCATCCTTTGGATTTTGTGGCTGATTATTTTTAGGATCCCATCACTCGATTTCTTCCCCACAGAGTTCTTTTGCATCACATTCTCCTATTTTTGACTTTTTTTGAGCCCTGATTACCTTCCTCCTATCCTTAGCCATGATCGGGCCTCTCACATGTGTTAATCGCCCTAATTTGGTGTTTCAAATTCATCATTTTAGGCATTTTCTAGGTTGGTCAACGCTGGTCAACAGGTGCACACCCCTGCGGATATGGGGCCTTGTATACGTAGCCCCCTGCGTATATATGGCCTCGTCGATGCAGCACCAAACCCCTATATATATGACCATTGCACTTTCATTTTTCATCATTTGGAATCCAAATTGGGGGAAGATTTTGCCATTTTTTCTGCCCAACTCTTCCCTATGCACCTATGTTCTATCGCGAGTTCACATCAACCGATCCTTGCCCTTTTAAGCAATCGGAGGTATGCTCTCAGTCGTGGGGGAAGGGGGGGGGGAGGGGGGTGATGCCTATGCGTAATTAATAATTAATTAATTACTTAGTTAATTACAAAAACAACTGTTTAAAATTCAACTCATATTTTGTTTTTTTGGCTCTAACCCATAAATTAACACTTCGGGAGACTTAAAGGAATGCTTGTGCCAACAGCATAACCTAGTTGAATTGAGAAGGTGTATAAGAACCATCTTGAGCTACTTATGCATAGTCTAATGGATGGTTATGTTTGATTGTAGATGGCACCCAAACCAAGGCACCCAAGGGGCGAAGGACCATCATAACTGAGGGACAAGCGTCCACGCATGGGAAGAGGATGAGGCATGCAATAGCCAGAGCACGTGGAGGGCTCTCATGTAACTAGTCCCCTCCGTGAAGGACCTGACATGGAATCTATCTATCAGATTCCCAAAGAGGAGATTCCCAGTGAGCAATTGCAAGGAGATAAGACTCTTGGGATAGCACCACGGCTTGAGGTCACCCTGACCCAAGCTTGTCTTGATGCTCTCATGCCATGGAAGGTGCAATGGATGGTCCTCCAAGAGCTAAACTTTGGACCATTCCCCGAGAATGCGCTAGAAGACGTGAGGCTCCAACTGCAAAACTCTCTGATGTGGCCTATCATCACAACCAATGGTGAATGGTACTTAGGAGAGACTTATCTCTTCTAGATGAATCGACAACCAGGATCTAGAGTAAGGATCAAAGACATTTATGTCTCTTACTCTTCAGAGGCGATAGTGTAGGCTTTGGGGTTGCTTGAGACCAGAGCTGATGTGGTGAAAATTCCAAAACAAGCCAACCCAGAGGTAAAGGTAGAATGGACCAAATGGTGCTATGGGGTAGAGCGTAAGGAATTTGGATCTTTGACCATGGTGGAGAGGGTATACTCAAAGATTGCGTCTTACCACTTGAACCCAACGGTAAGACCCAGCAAAATCACAGCCTTCTCTGCTTGTGCATGTGCCTCCTTGAGTGGGAAATTTCCAATGAGTCTTCCACAACTGTTGTTCTTGGAGAGTGAAAAGAGGTTCACTAAGAGCACACATGGAAGATGAGCTCTCCCCTTTCCTTGCCTAATTTGGAAGTTGTGCAAATGGGCAGGGATAGCACGGTACTCCAATGATGTAATCTGGCACGCCCCGATTGCCTCTTGGTAGGAAATGATGAAGGATAAAACTCCTGCCACCACATAGACAGAGGAGGAGAAGCAAACACCTCCACCACTTGCATAAACAACACAACCATGTTCACAAACCATAGCAGAACACATTTGTGAAATCTAGGAAATGCTCATGAGCCAGCAAGAGCAATCTGGTAGGACTGGTGGAGGAGAAGACCCTTTGGTCTATCACCTTACAATGAGTCACCTGGAGCAAGTAGCTCGATTAGTCAGCTTACTTGAAAGGGCAGGGCTGATGTTCTCCATCGCTCAAACGCAAGTGCCTACATGAACAGATCCTAGTTTCTGAGAGGTAATAGTGTCCAAAAATAGTTATTTCCTAAAATTTCTGGGAATGCTGCTACCTTTTTGGTATTCCTGGAAGATGGTCAAGGGGTAATAGTCTTGGTGATGTAGCACCAAGGACAAGAGACTGCGGCCGAAGTGGTTGCTGACACAATTGCTATGGCTCTTAACACACCAATAGCACCTATACCGGATGTTCATGGACTACAGGATGTACAGGCATCTGCTAGAACTTCGTGTAGCAAGATTGATGTAGCCCAACACGAGGAGTTGGTGGATCGACTGGTGGGAATTAGGCAACTGCTTCTAGATGTCTTTGAACTTCCAGACAACATTACTATAACCTAGTTGGAGCTACTCTCAAAAAGGGGTAAGAGCCTCATTTTGGAAGGGCAACTTGAAGCTGCTCAAGTCGCTTATCAATGCTTGGCAATGGAAGTAGCCCAATTAAGAGCCCAACTTGCCGATCCAACCATTCTCAACCATGTAATCACTAGAGATGAATCTTTTCAATAGCTTCAATTAAAACTTCAGATCATTGAGGATGTGCGAGAGACAACGATCTTTGATAAGTCCTCGGTAGATGTTCGAGCGTATCATTTAGACAAGGACTTGGCAGAGGTTCACCAGGAGAACGTCCAATTGACAGCAGAGGTTCATCATCTGTGCAATGTTGGTGCAGAAAATGAACACATGAAAAAATTTATCCACCAATAGTAGGAAGAACTAGCCAGGGTGAATGTTGACGTAAGAAGGTTGGCTGCTGAAAATTGAAATTTGTCAATGGAGGAGGTTCGGGCGTTGCCACAAAAATCTGCAATTGAAATCACCGCTTAAAAGATTGATGCCCTGAAATTTGAAAACATCAAAAATCATTATAGGGACAAAGTGGGATTATAGAAGGAATTAAATGAAAAGCATATTCAAGTCGCAAAAGTAAAAATGAACCAAGTGCTCTAGCAGCTTCAAGAAGGAGGCAAGGTATGGCAACCTATCTTTGATGGGTTGAATGCCTACAATCAAGCTGAAATCTACCTTAAAGAGCTAAAAATTGAGGAAATGATAGAATATATGGAGCTCGCCAACCTTCGATATGCAAACCTAGCTATGCTCACAGCTGGGAGACGGTGGTTAGAATTGGAAAAGCAAGTGGCCACCTCGTATTCTCTATACGAGGGAGAGTTCTAGGCACATAAAGTAACAAAGAAGAAGCTGAAAATAGCAGATGCGGAACTCGAGGTTCTCCACACATAATTTGAAGAACAACGCACAGTCATAGAGAACCTAGGCCATCGAATGAATGACTACTAGCAGCTGCAGGGATCACTCTGAGTGTTTGACATTGAACGAAAGCAGTTTGTAGCCTAGTTTGTCAACTTGAAAGAATTCTTCCCAGTGCTGCCATGCCCTTGGAAGGTTCCAATTCCAGCACACATTGGAGAAGCTTCCTAGAAAGTGAACAATCCCAGAAGCAAAGAAGAAAAGATGAGGGCTCTCTTGGAGGCTTTTCGGCTACCTCCAGAAGTTGATGCTGCTGCGGGGCAATCATCATTCATGCCACTACCAACACATGGGCCAGAGGTTGGAGAAGGCCTATCGAAACCACTGTCCCCAGGGACGGTGTGATCTTCTCCAACAATTTTGTGCATCATTCTACATAGTAGAGACTTCAGGATCAGCAAGGTGTTCAATTTTGTCTTTGAAAACCATCATTTTTTGTAATTTTTTCTTCTCTATAACTTGGGCACTTGGTAAAAATTGATGTTGTGTCATATGTGTGTTAACTCATGTGTGTTGTAAATAAAAATTCATACCTTCCAATTTGTAGAGTAACTCGAGGATGAGTTTTTACTCAGTCGTGGGGGTATGATGAAGTGTCATTAGTTGATGCATCGACTAGGCCACCTATATGGGGCCGCATATATGTGGCTGCATTAACGTGGCCTTGTCGACGTAGCCTTCCATGCATCAATGTGGCCCCTTTTATGCGAAGCCTATTTCAGCCTATAAATAAGAGGGCCTTCCATCTCATTTAGGGACCTTTCAGTTAGTTGTAGCGAAGCTCTTGCAGTTTTTTCCTGTAGGAGATAGAATATTTTCCAAGTTCCTACAGTAGGTGTAAGAAAAGTGATCGGCTCTTTATTCGAGAGTTGATGTATCTGAGCCCATTGGCGTGACGACAATAAAGATGAGCTCTTCAAGCATTCCTTGTAGCATTTGGACTTAGCCATTTTATACATTTAGTAGTTTAATATGTTTATGCTTTGTTAATTACTTAAGTTTCTGTTATTGTCAATTTAATTGCTATTGCTCCTTTATAGTTCGTAAAGGCCATAAGTATGACCATCTCGAACGTAAACCCAACACTTGGTAAACCCAGTGATGCTTAACGTCTAGTAACCTAGAAGTGCTTAGGGGATGCTTAGAACGTGCCCGGAAGATGGGATCGGATACTTATGCTAGGAATAATTAGAATATAAACTAGGATAATTATAGATTAGAAAATAGTTTATTCCTTAATTTTCATACCTTAATTAGATGGAAAAAGATAAGTAAAAGGCTATAAAAATCATTAGCCTTAATCTCACTTAGCCATCATAAACAGAACATCACAAGTGAGATTAGGAAGACAATGATCATTCTAACCCAAGGTTTCGCTGGTTAGAGTCTAGTGTATGTTAAGTGCTTACAGTCTATGGAATTCAATCGAGTTGTGTGTGAATGCCCGTAATTCGTATGGTTGGGCATAGGGGTATCTAGCTGCTCATCACTGAGTTACCAAGTGTTACACGCATGCTTGAAGTGATTGTACTATGTGTGCTTACTTAGGAGAGTTGTAGGGCAAGAGAGAATCATTAATTAACTAAGGAAAGCATTCAATAACTGAAAATAACATTAATTAATCTATCTTGAATGCTGCAAGGTTTATCACAAAGTTCATCTTTATTGCCATAAACAAGATGTGCTCAGGTACACATTGCTTGAATAAAGATTTGTTCACTTTAGGACTCTTATTGTGAACACAGAAATAATTCTAACTCTGAGAGGGAGAAAAGATAAGAGTTTGGGTAAGAGACTAAAATTAACTATGCAAACCAAGTGCGCTTACCTCTTATTTATAGGCAATGAGGCAGGGCGCAATATCGGGTATCCAACATTGCATGGTAAGATTTGATATCGTGGCCCTGATATCATGGTTCATCATACCCCCTTGACTAAATGAAAACTCATCCTTGAGTTCCTTACAAAATATTGGAAATGTATGGGATTATTGATTGCATGAAAACTAGTAGTAAAATGGGATGACAAACTCTAAGTGCCGTGTAAATGGATCGACAATGCATTACAACATTGGTGTTCATACCCATGGTGGTGAACACTATACATAAGTGACATCTAGACCTTCACTTGATAGCTTGAAGAGAAAGAGGGAGAAAAGAAAATGAGGCATGTTGCTGCCAATTCTGAGATTGCATCCTCTGTTGTTTATCCATAATCACACAATCAAACTTGTTCCTTACATAAATGCTCTAGCTCTAGTCCATCTTGAGTGCTCCCTCATATCCCAGTCCATTGTTCATGTAATTGCCATATGCACACAAAACATAGTCATGAATGAGCAAGGATAAGTAAACCACAATGCAATTGATACCTTGCCTCAATATAAAGTGCATTTGCTGGGTTTTGGTTATAGCAAAAATTATGTTAGAGATTTATTACCGGTAACTACCCGAGGTGTAGGGGTTAGGCAAGTAGTAGAATGGAGAAACTGAAAAATTTGTGCCAGGGCCCCCATGACTAAGAGCGAACCTCCAGTAGCAATAAGATTTTAAAATTTATGGAATAAGAAAGATGCGAAAAATAACAACGGAAACACTGATAAAGTGGATGTCAAAGATGGGGATGAAACAAGAAATGGGTGATTGCAGATAATGTTTAAGGGAAAGAACTTAACAATTGCACCAAAAAGGAATGCCAATGGGTCCTCCCTAAAGTAGGCTCATTCCATTTATGCTTTGAAAAACCCACAAACCAAAGAGTTTGTAGGCTCTAGGAATGTAATTTGGAAGCAAGAGTTAAAAAAACTTACCCACAAGAATTTACCAAGGAAAAACAATGCATCAACCAAGATATAGACTAATCGTAAAATTGGCAATGAGGTGGGATATGAAAAGAAAGATGGAGAATAGAAATGGAATGGAATCCCAAGAGAAAGGTTGTGTAAAGCCCCTTGTGTATGTCATGGTTAATGTGACTGAGTAGAATGGATTCCAAATCCAAACTCAAACCAATCACATTCAGTGACCTCAATACACTTGGCCAATCCATCCTCTTAAAGCAACAAGAATTCCTCCACAAAGAGTGACCACCATCCCCAGGAGAGCAAGATGGAGAAGTAGGAAGTGAGAAAGGACCTTAGTTAGAGGGAACCTTCAGGCATGGGTAACATGTCTTTCCAGTGCCATAACCAATGCTTGTAGCCCATATTGCCTTATTACGTTTGAGGCGTGTGCTTTGAATTCCCACTTTTTTCTTTTTCTCTTTTTTTTACATGATAACCACACCATGCAAAGACTTATTTTTATTCACTTAGCTTCCTAATATTTGATCAATGGTAGAATGGCAAAAAATCCAAGAAAAAGCATCCAAGCACCTGAGAGAATGGCCAGCACACGTGCATCGAATTCCCTTAAAGTCACACCTTTTTCATTCATTGAGTCCTTCCTTGGTTTGAAGAATACCAAGCCATCAATTTATTAATAAGTTGATTTGAAAAAAGGGACTGTACAGTTCCAAGCTAAGGGAGACCATAGAGTTGAATGGATGAATGGACGATGTGGACTCATTGCTTGTTTTACCAAAAGAACCATATCTTAATATCAACATCATAATTTAAAGGTAAAAACCAAACATTAGCAATCAATATTATATAATTCAATCCACCATCATGAGCACTTATTATATGAAGAATGAAAGTAAATCAACCTATCAAAGAAATAGTAAAAATGGTAACGATGGTGTAAAACAAAAATAAGAAAGATTGAAGAAATATGTAAAAAAAATACAAAAATACAAAAATGCAAAAAGAACTAAGGGCCTAGAATGGTTGGCATAGGTGGCCATCTCCCCCATGACTGAGTTGGAAGGAGGAGATCTAAAATAGCAAGCAAGGTTTTCCATCAATAGAGGTAGTATGAGTACTAGCTAATCTAAGCTCATGGAAAGGTTTGGTTTATTGGACATTGACCAACAGTTTCTTATCCAGGCTCTTAGGTTTGTATATCATCATGGCCCCTGAAGGAGATCTGCAACAATGGATTCAACCTTTAGAACCCTTCATGCAACTTTTCCTTAAGGGTGTTAGGGCTCTCAGATTTGGTGTAATAAGCTTTTCCATTGGACATTGTTGATTAAAAAACTAGAATGTAATCAATTCCCAAAATGTTGAAGGGTTCTAAAGGTTGAATCCATTGTTGCAAACCCTCCATTCTAGCAGTCATCCCCCCATCACATTGACAGCACTCACAAGATTGGACGAATTGATGGACATCCCAGAACAATGTAGGCCAATAATATCTTGCTAGTAAGATCTTAATGGCTGTTTGTCTCCCAGCATCTTAGAGAACTTACAATTGATCTACATCAAGAACACACCATAAAACCAAGCCATCAGGACATACTTTATAAAGTTACCCATTGATTTCCATAAAATACTTGGCTCAATGAAGAAACTATTGTTTCTTTTTAGTGTCAAACCCTTGTGGTGTTTGTTGTGTAAGGAGATAGGTGAGAATGCTACTATACCAATTTTTTTCTGTGGTTAATTAATCATTCACTACACCTGAAAAGAGGAATTCATTTAGGAAATAGTTAGAAATTGGATAGTCATCCTCTTTGTTGTCCCATCGCAATCGAGATAAATGATCAGCAACTACGTTCTCGGTGCCTTTACGATCGATCATTGTAAGATTGAACTCTTGAAAGATTACAAGCCATTGTATGACATGAGGGCTTACCATATTATTCATTAGGAACCTTATTGCACTATGATTCATGTGTACGAATACCTTATAGCCCAAGACATAGTACCTAAATTTTTCTAGTGCAAACACTACAACCATTAATTCTTTCTCTATTGTAGTGTAGTTAAGTTGTGCACCAATGATACTTCTACTTGCACAGTGGATGTAATAAGGATGTTTTTGATCATCTAACTATGTAAGTACGGCTCCTAAGGCATAGTTGGACACGTTAGTCATTATGTGGAATGACCTGGACTAGTCAGGAGCTTATAGAATAGGTGTTTCCACAAGCTTCTATTTTAAAGTTTGGAAAGCAAGTTCACATTCCCTGGTCCATTTGAAAGGTACATCCTTTTTCGTTAATTCAACCAATGGTTTTGCAACCTTTGAAAAGTTCACAATAAACCTTCTGTAGTAGCTAGTGTGTCCAAGGAATGATCAGATATCTTTTACAGTTTTTAGTTGACGGGTAATTCCTTGGATGACTTTGATCTTTTCAGGGTCTACCTCTATCCCTATTTGTGAGATATTATGTCCTAATACTACACCTTCTTGGACCATTAAATGGATTTTTTGCTAGTTGAGCCTTAGATTGATTTCTATACATTGTTTTAATACTTGCTCTAACTGGTCCAAGACTTGATCAAAGTTTGCTCCGTAGGTCAAGAACTTGTCCATGAAGACCTCCACACCATTTCCTATCTATTACTAGAATATGCTTAGAACTAATTGTTGAAACGTTGCAGGGGCATTGCACAAGCCAAAAGGCATCTGTTTGTATGCAAATGTTCCCCAAGAACTAGTGAACATAGTCTTGGCTTGGTTTTCTAGGGCTATTTGTATTTGGTTGTACCCACTGTACCCATCCAGAAAACTATAGTAGCGATGCCCTACAATGGTGTCTAAGACTTGGTCTATGAATGGAAATGGAAAGTGGTCCTTGAATGTTGCCATGTTTAGTAGCTTGAAATCTATGCACATCCTCCATTTGCCTCCCTTTTTGGGCATGATAACTAAGGGACTAACCCATTTGCTATCGGAAATGGGGTAGATGAACCCAAATTTTAGAAGCTGTTCAATTTCTTTCTTAACTACTTGCTTCAACTTTGGGTTCAAATGCCTCTGTGGTTGTCTTTGAGGCTTCATCAAGGGGTCAATGTAAATTCTATGTTGGCATATCCTAGGATCTATTCTAGTTAATTTAGGATATGACCAAGTGAAGGCTTTCGAGCATTTGTTTATTACCTTCAGCAGTTTCTCTTTTTGTGGCGGAGTGAGCTTAGTGTTAATAATTACTAGTTTTCCATTGTTAATAAATGTGTATTCCATACTGGTGGGTAATGGTTTTAGCTTCAGGAGCTCCTGCTTAAATTTATCAGGGATTTCCAACTTCCCCCAGTTGATATTTTTGAGGTTAAGACTTGGAAGTTGGTGGTGGATTTGCTCTAATGCGTCTATACTATCGATGTAAGCGCAAGTCAAACCCTCAGTTGGTTCCATGCATATAGTTGAACTACTCTCTTGATTTGCTGTTAACCACTAGGTGCCTTCCTATCATGTGGCTACTACATACAGGAATCTTTGTATGTTGATCACTTGTGCACACTGATTGCATGCAGACAATGTTAAATTTTGCACAAACCATGACCTCTGCATGTAATTACACCCTGTGTCACTGTATGCGATGCATAGAACTTTCTTCTTCTCGATCTTTCTGAATGTATTTTCCTTTGATATTTCTAGGGAAAGATCATGGATTCCTAGGTGTGCATTGATGGTGCTTAGCCATGCCCTTCCCATTATGATTGGGAAGCCTCCCTTATTGTTGTTCACCTAAATCACTAGGAAGTCAGCTGGGTATGACCACCCACAAATAGTGGTGATAATGTCCTTCACTAGCCCTAATGGGATAGTGATGGATTGGTCAACCAACTCTAAATGGATGTTACTCTTTTTTAGCAGAGGTAGGTTTCAGGCTTTGTACATTTCTTGAGAAATCAAGTTGACACCAGAACCTGAATCCAAAAGAGCCTTGCACGATTTATTTATAGTGATTTGTAGATATATCAAAGGACTCCTAGGATTAGAGAATTTCCTAGGAAGATGACCATCTTTTATCCAATCAGTGATGACATGAGTTAACATGACTGTATGCGTTGGACGCGGTGTTTGGCCTGAAGGGAGCTTTGAAGCTTCAAGTGGTAGTGAGGTGGTTGAAGAATCAGCTGCTTGTGGTTGCAAGAGCTTAGTTGGACTATTGGTTCTAAAGAAAGGTCTTTTCTTCATGTGGTTGTTAGAACCAATAGTAGATTGAGAGTTAACAGTCCTTTTGGTGTTACGTTACTGCAGCTGGGTAGGGATTTCACCCTGCATAGCTAGAGCAGGTGGTAATGGAGTTAAGGGTGGAAGAGGTGCAGCTAGATGAGAAGGATGATATGTTTGTGGAATATTGCCCCTAGGAGAAAGAGTCCTATGATATTCACAAGCTTGGTAGTGAGGTTGAGAAGTGACGTGACTAGTAGAGTCATGTGGAGAGACTAGTTGCTGCACGTAATATCCATACAGGTCAGGTTGTTGGTAAGGATACTATTGGCTTGGTGGTGGCATTCCCCATGATTGTGGATATTGCCACTATTGATACTACTCGATTGGTTGTGGTGGAGTTCCACTTGGATAATATGTTAAAGGTTGGTGGAATTGCATTGGATTACCTTGAGGATAAGGTAACCTTTAGGGTGTTTACCTTTTGTTTAATCGTGGGTTGAGTGCATACACCCCAGACTCCTGCAGATGTGATATTATAGGGCAAAATCACATAGGATGGTCATATTGGCATATCTTGCATCCACTATCATTATCTGTATTTGAACCCACAACTTCTTCAATCATGAAAAATTTGCCTTATCCTTGTTACGTGCATGTTCAGTTTCTCTCTTTTTTCTTTTTTCATGATCATTACCTTCCTCTCTAGACTCCTCTTCTATTTTAAGAATGGTTTGAAATCTATCATTTAGGGAATCCCACATTTGGTCTACATTTGTTGATACTTCTGATGCTAATTTTTGGATAGGAAAGGTTTTCTTATTCACCATCTCTTCTAGTGGTGACTCTTCTTCATCCTCACAAAATCTTTCTCCCCTCTTTTGGAGGGAAGGATCTCTGTTATATTCCTTCACACTCTCTCTTTTCCTTAGCTCACCTTCTTCTTTAACAACTTTCTCCAATAATCTTTGAACTTGATGGATCCTAAGCTCAGATAGTCTTCCTTGGGAATAAGTTGCAAGGGTTCTTCACATTTCATGCCTAAGCCCATTTATGAGATGGCATAGTTGATCCCTTTGAGAATATCCATGGCCAAGATGAAGATGTAACAGTGTGTAATATTGGCCCATGGTAGCATCCAAGGGTTTCTGGCTTCCTTGTTTCCATCCTTGGATTTGCTTTTGTAGGTTGGACACTTGGGAGTATGTTTGGCACTTATTGTTGAACAATTCTAACATGGTACTCCACCTAGGAATGGATTTTAGTTCTAAGGACCGGTACCAGCTTTCCACTTCTTTGATTAGTGTCCATGGGAACAACTTAAGGTTTTTCCATTCACTTTCTATGTTTTGTAAGGCACATGCATCATGAAATGCTTGTAGATGATTTTAAGGATTAGTGTTGTACCCTCCTTCAAATCGTGGGATATTATTCATGTCTAATCTCTTGATCCTACTATCCTTTTGGTGCCTTGTTGGGATTTTGATAGCCTCAATTCTATCTAGCATACTTTGAGTAGTGAGTAGGGGTTCATCATGATCATGCCGTATGTGGCATCTATGATGCCTATGTTGTTTCCTACTCTCCCTTATTTCATGGTGTGTTTCTCTAAAATGCCCTCGTCCCCTTTCTCAATTGTTTCATCTATGACTCTCATTTTTCTTACCCTTATTCTCATGATCTTTTTCCTTATGACTGCATCTAGATTCTAAAGGAGAGGATGAAGGAGATGATGAAGGTGAAGAAGAAGAAGGACCATCACCACGATGGTGCCTGCTTCCTTCTCTTTAGTGGTCATGGCCTCAATTGCGATTACAATTAGCATGTCCATCTTTGTCATGTGTTCGTGTTCCTTTTTCAGACCCTTTATGTTTGTCGATACCAGAATTTTGGTTATGGATACTTGAGTAAAGATTCTAATACACAACCCCTTAAATGAAGTTAATGAGAGGAACATCATTATGTGGTTGACTACCTAAGGAAGGCTCACCATCCTCATTTTTTCTTAGGACATGTGGGACGTTCTACAATAAATTTTCCTTCATGGATTCATGACGTCTCTCCTATTGTAAGTCCCTTTGACATTGTGCCTTCGTGGGTCGATACTCTCTCGAGTCATGATGATGCATAATGTACTTAGCCTGTAAGTGCTGCATACCAATTTGTGTGAGATCACGAAGAAGCATGCCTGGGAAAAAGTAATTAGGATGTAACACTATGTTATTTTCTAAATCTCGCCAATGCATTTGTTCATCTTGGTGGAGGATAAAGGTAAAGTTCAATACATATTCATCAGGATGAACATACACCACGTGAAACTGTTGAGGGACTAGCGGGTTATCATGTGTACTACACCTCTGATTGTTACCTATTTTAGACCTAGGTGGTGAAACAATTTTGTACGAAGAAGGACACATGATTGTCTATTTAGTGTGCAATGTAATACATATTATTATTTTCTTTAACCAACCTAAGGGCTCATTCCAACGATGTGAAAGATTTTCTATGTTCTAGTTAGCGCACAAACAACAAAGTCCCTGGAAACAACACCAATGATGAGTGGTGAGGTGTCCCTACTCTCAACCATATGAATATGAGCATCCACGCATGATCCATTCAAATTCTAAGGACTAAGTCCTTATGCACCTTGATGGAACAAGAATGGGTTGGTTAATCATTGTCTTACCAAGCTTACTTGTATGTCATTATTGTATGGTTAAGTAACGTTGAGGCATATGATTTTTATGACTTTTATCTTTTTATATCCTACTGCTAATAAGGGAGGAGAGAGATAACTAAGTACCTAAATTGATTTAACTATTGATTAACGAGGCTTTAATTAATCCTAACACCAATATCTATTCTCACTTGCCATACACATCTTGAACTAGTGCAACACTACTGGGATTACCAAATGCTAATCATTATAGGGTTACCAAGTGTTACAAGCATGCTCAAAGTGATTGTACTATGTGTGCTAACTTAGGAAAGTTGTAGGATGAGACAGAATCATTAATTAACTAAGGAAAGCATTAAATAACTGAAAATAACATTAATTAATATATTATGAATGTTGCAAGGTTTATCACAAAGTTCAACTTTATTGCCATACACAAGATGTGCTCAGGTACAAAATGATCGAATAAAGATCCGTTCACTTTATGACTCCTATTGTGGGCACACAGAAATAATTCTAACTCTAAGAGGGAGAAAAGGCAAGAGTTTGGGTAAGAGACTAAAATTAACTATGCAAACCAAGTGCACCTGCCTCTTATTTATAAGCAATGAGGTAGGGCATGATATTGGGTATCTAACATCGGATGGCAAGCTCCGATATCGTAGACCTAATATTATGGATTTGATATTGTAGCCCCAATATTATGGTTCATCAGCAACCAACTGGGGCTTGATGGCTAAGTAGCCCAAGTTCCCAACTCTCAAAGCTACCAACTTTGGCACCAACTCACCTACATCAGTAGGGGCCATCCCAAGGCCCAACTTTGAGCACAAGGAACACTCAAAGTATACACTACTACTGATGGAACCCTCTAAACTATTGGAGTAACTCCTAAAAGCTAGGTGAATCCAATACAAACACATATTGGAGATTGCCTACCAAAACCATGATAGGTACTACGAACTACTAAGGAACCTCACCTCAATAGTACCAAACGAGCCCTCGATCCCACAACACTTCAAGCTAAACCAATACTATCATTACCACTAGATGTTTGATTACAATATGGATCACTATTATGGTTTACAGGATGACCTGCAAAGAATGATAGAAGGGGGCCAACTAGTACCCAACACACTGAGCCAATCCAATGTAGATGATGCCCCCTACATCATAAACTCCATGAATATACGTGGAAAATCTAAACCTATGTAACAACCTTTTGTAATCTACATACCTCCCAATAAGGCAAGGATCCCCTTAGCCTCTACAAGTAAGAGGCCCCCCTTTGTTATCAAAGTACTACCTTGGGCACCCACAACACCCCTTGTGGTCAAGGTCGCACAACAATTATCCACTAAGACGTTAAACTAGCAACTAAACCAATCATCCCCTAAGATATTAAATTGGCAACCAAACCAATTGTTTGATGAGACGTTAAACTAGCATGATGTAGCAATAACAACTGCTAAGCAAGCTTTCATCATCAAGGTGCCACAATGAGTTAGCCTCACAACAACTCTTAAACCACTGTTTATCATAAGGGTGCCACAACATGATGGCCCCTCACCTATTCAAAGCTAAATAGTGGGCAACATCTTGGCCTCTCCTCCTTCTAGGGTTGATCCCACTGGCAACTTGAGTAGGCCTAACAAATGGAAATGCAAGAGGATGAACGAGCACCTCACAACCCCCATTACCAAAGCATAGACCATAACCATCAAGTGACAATTGAACATTGAGGGCCTTGCCCTCAAGGAGGCCAAACAACTTAAGCCCAAGTCCCATCCACAAGAGATATTTCTCTCAATCCACATGGAGGAAGCCAAGGCCAACATAATGGTCAATGACAAGGACTTTGCATCTACACTAGCCCAGGTGAAATAAATGCTCAACCAAAAGAACACAATGTTGAGCTTGTATGACTTGGTCATGACCTCATTTGCTCACCACCAAGCATTGGACTAGATGTTGGCCTTCATTCCTATTATGAAGGACATCCCTACAGATGAGAACACCATCCATGCAACGATGTTTCCCCTGCACCATAGGAATCAAGTTCAACATCCCTAGCATTTCGCAACAATGCAATCAAGATCAACCCTAAATGAGGGGAGGCCACTACAGCTCCACTGTCCATTAGCATACGTGTTGGGAAATGCATGATTCAAAGAGTGCATGTTAATGATGGTGTAGCAACAAACATAATCCTATACTCCATCATTGACAAGCTAGGCCTAGCAAATGAAATCAGGCCAACCAAAACCATGTGTCTAAAATCCTTCAACGGATCATGCATCACTATCAAGGGTATAATCAACTTAGCCTTCATGATAGAAGAGTAATTTCCCACTAGTACAGATTTCACTATCATAGAGGAGATGCCAAGCTTCAACCTAATCCTGGGTAGGCCTTGGCTAGCTCAACTATAGGCCATCTCCTTTCCCATCCATCAAGAAATCCATCTTTCATACAAAGGTGGTCAAGTGATCATCCACGGTGATAACATCCCTCCTCTAGCTACCCACAACATAGACATGGAGAAATTTTTGGAGGTGGAGTTTCTTGGTGGTACACCTATAGCAACCAATTCAACACCTAAGGCTAACATACCTAAATGAGTGGTTGAAGCCAACAACCTCCTAGAGGATCCTAAGCCTTGCTTGCCTAGTTAGGAAGCAACTACATGACCAAGACTTTCCCTTGGCCAAAAATGTGCTAAGTGCCTACTTATCCCTTGCTTGTATGAGCCATACTTCTTTGGTTTTTGTTTGCATTGCATTTGTTTATGCATTTACATTTCACCTACTCACCTAGTTTACACATTGCCTTACTTTGTTTACACATTTTTACTTTATTTATGCATCCATCCACTTAGCTTATGCATTACATTTAAACAAATCAAAAATACATAAAAATCAAAACAAAAATCATAAAACGACAAAAACACATGGCCTAAAAAGGCCTTAAACTAGTGATGGCTCGAAATGGCCTTAAATTATCGTTGTGGTCCAACATGTCCTTAAACTAGCCCATGGTCTAGAATGGCTTTAAACTAGCAACCTATGGTCCACCAAGGCCTTACACTAGCAACATATAACCCAAAATGGCCTTAAATCATCAACCCCTTTGTGATCACCCAAAATCACCTTAAACTAGCGATGGCCCAAAATTGCCCAAAACTAGCAACACTTAATGGCCCAAAAAGGCCTTAAACTAGTCCATGGCCCAAAACACCCTAAAACTCTTACTTTTTGCATTATTTTCATTTCATTCATGCATTTTAACTTTGTTTACAATAGATGTCTCTTAATGTTTTTTTTTATAGTTGATTTTTGCAGAATCTTGCAAGCACACAACATGACTACACATGTAGCATCGCACCTCACACAAGCAAGGTAAGCACTCATCCACCATGATGCAAAAAATTGGCATAAATAGTTCTCTATGACTATAAATTGATGTAGTAGTCCACTATGACTATAAGCTATCATAAATCATCCTTAAGTCATGATGTTAAATTGGCACAACATCCACCGTCTGCTACAATGTTAAACTAGCACCCAATAGTTTGCTAGGATTATAAACTAGCACATCATGGTTTTTTAGGACCTTAAACTAGGTTCACGGTCTACCAAGACTTTAAACTAGCATGTTGCTAATTTGTTGGAGCACCTGTCATTGGTGAAACCCTTGGGGCACTCATCGCATCATCACCTCCCACCATTCTACTGATCTTTTGAAGCACCTACCATCGGTGTGGCCTTTGGAGGACTTGTAGCATCATCGCCCTGACATTTTCACTGGCTTCTTGAGAACTTGCAACTGGCACAACATTTGATACATTTGTAGCATCTTCACATCTAGCACTTGTAGCATCTTCACATCCAACACTTGTAGCATCTTCACATCTAGCATTTGCATTTGCATTTCATGTTGTATGGTTTTCTTGTCTTCTCAGAGTTGTGTTTGTAGGATGAAACCCTGAAGGTAGTCATGCAAAGACGCATCTCATTATAGTAGAAAGTTGCCACGTTGCTCCAATGTGCATGATTGGACTAGTTAAGCCACTCAAGAGTGCACATCCCCCTCATCCCATTACAGTCTATGCACATCCACTCAATCCCGATAGCCTCTCATCCCTTGCATACTCATGATTGCACATTCCTCTGATGCATATGCACTATTATGCATATGACATTCTCTTCATGTCAATTGTAGAATCCAAGGTAGATGTAACATAACTCATCCTATGGGGAGCCTTTGTTGGCTAGTTAAGCCCAAGTATATGTAACACAACTCATCCTAGGTAGGAGACACCTATCCTATAGATGCGATGCGGTTGCATCAAAGCAAAGCCCATCTAGTTGATGGCCCACACCTTGCAGCTAGTATTTAGTAGTAAGCCAAACTTGACAAGGGTTTGTATCATAGAAAAGGGAAAAATAAAGAGCAAAAAATGAAAAAATAAATAAAAGAAAGGAAAATAGGAAAAAGCACATCCCCAAGCAAATTGACAACACTGCAACTTTGCAATCGACCCAGCCTTGAATCGACTTTGACTCTCTCATGAGCACTCCAATGAGAGGTCAATGTTTTAGGTAAGCCACTTTATGCCATGGTTACCATTAGCCATGCTAACTTCACATCTTGCATCAAGATACACTATTTGCATTTTATTTCCTCTACTTGCATTTCATCTCCCTAGCACATTTCCTACACACTTTGTTCCAACACACCCTTATCCACAACACTCTTGAACATGGTGGAACGATACCCGATCTAGTATCGATGAGCAATGTTTGTGGCACATTTACTATGATGTTTTTCAATTCTTTGTTGATGTCTCTTGGGTTACTCCTCCAAATGTCAATAAAGAGGGGCCATTGAAGCACCACAAAATTTCAGGTCTCAACATCTCAACTGCAAATTTGGCTAAGTGTCAAAATGGTGGCACTTTGGCCAAATTTTTCTAAGTATTGAGTGTAGTTAGCTCCAACTACTAGTTTTGAAATTTTTTTTCTAATTGTTGAGTTACACATCCCACACGTAACATGGGGTGAGCTTAGCAGTTAGAGTTAGAAAATTTTCAAACTTTTTATGGTCACCTTTGGACTAAGAAAATTTTCTGAATGTTTCTCGTAGTCCCGCCTACTGCACTACCATGTGGCACCCAATCCACATTTTGGATTAACCTCTCTCCTATAAATACCCCCACATCCCAATGTTTTAAGGGTTGGCTTCCATTTTTCACCGGTTGGTAGTTGGAACTTTCATTTAGCATTTGGCATTTTGGCACTTTGGCACTTAGCTTCGTGGGAAAATGAGACCCAGAGCACACCACACTAGTAGAGAGGTATAGCTACACCACATGGTACATTGTGGCCCCAATGTAGCCTTGCACCACACAATACACTATAGTCCTGCTGCAGCCCTGCAAAACACTACATGGTACACCATGACAGCCAACCTGGTAGGCACGATTCATCATGGTGAGCACTAGAGTTCATGGCCCAACACCATCAAGATTGTGACTATGCTTCCCTTGTGCCTGTTGTACACTGTGTACCTTCTAAGACCCTTTTGAAGTTAACTACACTTCCATTTGGAGCAGTGTTCCATTTCTCTCTCCCATTTCTAGAATTTTCTTACATCTTTTCACACTTTTTCATGTGTTGTCATGCTATACTATGCTCGGGCAATAGTCTCTGTGGGTTGACACCCTCATTTCAGTCAAAACCCTTAGCTATGCTCACCCCCATTCTGTGGCTACACTATACACTTAGCACCATGAAACACCGCTTTGACCCTTAGCACCATTTTCATGTTGTTTGCATTTGCATTTTGGCTAACTATGCCACCTCCAAGTTGTTCCTACCACCCCAGTTGGAACTAGCAAAGTCCCTATTCGATCAACAAGACCATTTAGGGCACTCTGTCTTTGTTTTCCTGCAAGGACCTCATGCAGAGGCAGAGTTAGGTTGTGCACCCATGAATCCCTCAGTGTTCTAGCCGCTGACGTTTTTGGTTGTTACAAAAATTAGTATGGAAGAATAAAGATTTAACAATAATCAAGTTATAGCAAGCTAGCTAATCATTCTTTTTATTAACAATAATCAAATCGCAAGAAGTTTTTTAATCAACTACTAGATTTATCATTATGTGCTAGTAATTGCTGTTGTGCTCATATCATCACAAATAATCAATATGCAATAGCCCAATCAATATTAGTATTAAAAAGATAAGAACTATGAAATCATCATAGGTATGATCCTACGAAGTAATCAACATGTCATATCTCAATCAATATTAGTATTCAAAAATAAAGAACTACAAAATTGTCCTAGATATGATCCTACCAAGTAGAGTACAAGAGGAAAGGTTGAATCCTTCTCAATTAAAACATTGAACTACTAGAGGTTGGACACCAAAAAAATAAATAATAAGGATTAACTCCAAACAATGAATGATAAGGATCATCACCTAGAGGCTCAATGCTCATCTTACCAAAGTAGGGTCTAATGAGAAAGATGGATGAGCAAAAGCATAACCTCTTTTTAGTAGTTGTACCCAAGCTCGAATCAAGTTCTTATGACTTGAGAAAAAGAAACCTCACCATCACTATAAGTGGTGGTCATAAAAAAAATGAACAATAATATTAAAAAATTTAGAGTACATCATATCAACAAGGAGAAAGTCTAAAGAAAAAACCCAATGATTATGGGGATGTCTTTTCAAGTTTTCATTTTTACAACCAATCTTGAAAAGAAATCACATCAATTAAAAATATATCTTATCCTTAAGTCTCCAAAAAAGAAAAAAAAAACTAAAAGAAAGAAATTAATTGTACAACTTTCACTCAAAATTTTTTGTTTAAAACTATAACTAAGAAGCAACATCTTTGAGAATCTAATATTTAACTTCTAAAAAAGTTATGATTATGCTCTTGTTGTTAAAAAATAATTGCACCTTAAAGCTTCCAAATAGAATAGAGAACAACTAGCCAAATGTACTTCCAAGTATAAAGAAAGAAATTAGATCAATCTTGTTTATTACCTAAATAGATATCATTGATGCTTGGTTGAAAGTTTTTACACATTTTGGATGTTTATTTCTAAGCATGTTGTGTAATAGGATATTGAAAAAAAATCATGAAGACTTATCAAATTTTTTATGAATAAAATTATTCTATGTAACAATCTTATATGTAAAAATTTGTTAAAAGGAAAAATAGTTCTACCATCCTTCCAAAAAATGTTCGGAAAAGCTTAATGCAAACTATTCTTAGCTTTAAATAAATTCTCAATATCAAAAATTAATTTTCAAAAAATCTTTTTTTTTTCCTTTTCATTTAGACCATAAAGGCTAGAAGCCTTCTTCTATATCATCCATTTATTATGCATATGTAGATAGAAAAATACAATGATATCAAATTTTTTCTAAGTGGTACACAATCTAGATGAATTAGTAGCCTAAGCTCCTTCATTAAAAGGAAGCCTCCATGAACTAATTTGCTTAAGCATATATTCTAAAACTATAATGTGGTTGTAATTCCAATGCTTATTAATCTTGCACCATGTCTTCCAAATTTATTTAAGAACTAAAGAACTACAAATAAATATAGTGTGAGAACAAAGAAGAGAGTAAAGAAAGTTTTTAGAAGACTACTTGTTAACATTTTTAGTTTTTCTTTGCATAAGTTTGCTTCTTAAAATGACCATCCAAACATCATCTCCATTAATGCATCTCAAAATCCATTTTTCTATAAGAAAAATACCTTGGTTATAATAATTAATGAGGCCAAGTCCTCCATCTTTATTGCTGCTACTGGACATATTCCAAGAAACTCTAGAAAAGTAGTTTTTATATTGCTTAGTAGATCAAAGAAACCAATAGATAATACGATCAATTCTATCATAAGATTTATTTAAGGAAGCCCAACATATAGAGTAATAAATATGAGTAGATTGTAGCATCTACTTAATATCTAAAACTTTATTAGTAAGGATCACATTTTTCCCCATTTTTCAAGTTTCTTTTTAATTTTATCATCCACAAAATATTTAGATTATGTTCAAAAGAAAAAAGTATTCTTAAAATTTTGAATACAAATTATTTTTAAAATATTTTCCAAGGCTTGAAAGTAAACAACTCATCAATATTGCCATTAAAATAAATAACAAATTTTTGTGAGTTGATATGAAAGCCAAATAAAACATAGTAATTTTTCACTCTAGCTAATAAAATATTGATATGTTGCTAAGAATTGTTAATTATAAAAAAAATAATCATTTACAAAGTACATGTTAAGTAATTGTGTACCTTACTTAGTCATATTAATTGTGTAATCATTAATTGAAGTTTACTTAGTCATATTACTTTGCAGATCATAATGCAAATTAAGTGAAAGAAAGTCTATACCAATAACAAAAGGATAAGGAGCTATAGGACAACCTTGACAAATATACAATGTTTTTGAGGATTGACGTAGGAAATAAATAATAAAAATAAACTAATCACAAAATTTTAGGTTATATAGACAATAAAATATAGAATTCCATTCCATCTTGTTATAAGCTTTAGCATAATCTAACTTAATAAAAGCAATGTTTTGGTTAGTATTAGAAGTTCACTACCCTTCCAAGCTACAATAACATTATTTAAGATATTTCTACCTTTAACAAATCCTATTTACTCAAGTCTAATGATATCCTCTCTAATCCTTAAAATTCACCAAGCTATGAATTTAGCCAAAATTTTATAAGTATTGTTAAAAAGATCAATAGGTCTTCAATTACCAATATTTGAAATATCTTAATTCTTAGGAAGAAGATGAATCACACTTTATTAATAGTTTTTTCAAGAGAAAAATTTTAATTGCTTTTTAGAAGACATGAATGGGATCATCTTCAATAATGTTCCAATACTTCTTAAAAGATTTAACAGAAAAATGATCAAAGATTGGATCTTTTCCATTCCCTAAACTAAAAGTCATTACTTTGATTTCTTTCATTGTAATTTTTGTTTCAAGAATTTTAGTATGTTTTCAAAAGCATAATAAGTGGATGATTCCTTCTAACCTTATGGTCTAAAACCATGGGGAAGGTAGCAGGTTACTATCCATCTTGCTAGTTGTCTTATAATCCTTCCCTAATTGAAGTAAGCTATGACCTTGAAGCATAGCCTAGATAGCCATGAAGTTGCTACATCAATCAAGAAGGAATTTCATCAAATATAGGAAGGTTAATCATTCTATTTAAGAATCTTATTGGAAATGATGTTGGAATTAGAAAGGTCAAACAATAGGATTTACAACTATAAAACTCAAATATTGAACTCAACCTAATACTCACAAACCAAATTCTATATAGCACCTGCTAACCAAGTTAAGAAGGGTACTATTCAAAACTTTATGTGTCCCTATAATACGCTAGTTTTAAAATATATTTTTTATTGGTATGTTGATGAGCACTAGAGTAACCCTATAATCTACCATATAGATCATAAGCACTCACTCACGATCTAGTTAAATTCTATGAACTAAGACTAATTGTATATCCTAGATAATTAAGCACTAAGCTTATGATCATTATCTTCCCAATCATACTTATGTGGGATTAAGTCATATGGTAAAGTATGATTGGTGTATATTATATCAAAATATTAAAAATATTAAATTATTAATATAATTAGTTGAAGTGCAAGAAAGAAATCTAGTATAGCCTAAGCATAGAGCATCCATTCCTAACTTCTTGTACACATCTTGAACACATACTAATGTCAATAGATTACCAAGTGTTCACTATTTGGTATACCAAGTATCACTATTAGGATTATCAAATATCAATATTTTTATGCTCAAAGTTGGTTATGCTCATGAAAATTTACTATATGCAATGAAGTAAAAATATTTAACTAAGTGCATGAATAGTAAAAGAATAATCGAAGTAAATTAAAATTAAAAAGACTTAAACAAAAAGCAAAGTGATATAATGAATAGAATAAATCTTGATTTTATTTACATCATGCCAATGTGTTTAGGTACATCAAGCACTTGAATAAAATTTTGAACAATCTACTCAATCCATTCTATGGGTACTTAGTATAAAAATTCTAAATTCTACAAGTTAAAACTACAAGAGTTCTCCCAAGAAAATAATCAAATGATACTATAAATGTAGTGGATGGAACCACTTGTATAGGTATTTATTACACTTGCATCAATGTTGATTCATTGACAAAGTTGAGCCTATGTCAATGCTACTACATTGGCATTGATGTGTCAACATTACTCCTTGACATTGATGTTGATCATACCACCATTGTTCTTGCAAAAATGTTCTTTTCATGTCTACAAGGACACCTCCACAAACTACGTGTTGAGATACTTAAAGTGTGATTGTAAATGGTCTTTGGACTGATGTAATCCTCAATAAATCAATGATTATGAAATGGAGTACAGATCCTTCAATAAAATATGGAGTTATCCTACTATACAAAAACTAGGAATGATTAAAAAAAGTGAAGTTTTTAATGATAAAATTGAGTAAGTGTAAAATAATAGGAAAAAGAACCAAGTACGAATTATTAGTAAATAAACTATGTATAATGGAATAAAAATTAAGTGTAAACTATAGATAAAAGTATAAAATATTAAAATAGTGTATCTATAACATGAAACAAAGGATCTTGGTTCCCTTCTTAAATGATTAAGTTTTAATGTTGAAAAATAACTAAGTATAAAAATGCTGAAAATGTGACCAAGTATGGAAAAAAATGTGAGAGATGGAATAAAAAACTAAGTATAAAATGTATATAAAAGGAAATAAAATGTTGAAATATTGATATTATTATTTATAGAAAAGGATTTCAGATCCCTCTCTAAAAAATGAAAATTTTATGTGAATAAATGGTTAATTATAAAATGCTAAAAATTTTGACTAAGTATAGAATATGATGTAAGAGATAGAAAACAATTCTAAATATAGAATGCAAGAAATAAGTGTCAAATAATGATTGTGAGATGTTTCAATATGTGGAAAAGGTCTGAAATCCTTTTCCAATAAATAAAGTGCTTTATTGATGAGTCATGAAGTTTTTGTCTCCTACAAAGGATCAAACTATAACTAAAGAGAGAAAAACATGAGTGTGATAGAACTAATAAAAAAACCTAAAATCTTAAGCAAACTATATATTCGTAGGATGGAATTGAACCTCTATAGGATTAGTAGATGGATGAAGAAGGTATATTAACAATCTAGAGTCAATTCTAGGCCAGAATGACGTTGTTTTCGCTAGGTTCTCATCCTTAATAGTAGAGTTTGAAAAATTTTAACTCTAGAATGTGCTAGGAAAGCCTGAAAATTTTATCTTTGGAAGTGATTCTGAAGATGCAAAAGGTGATCAAGAAACATGTGGATGTTGTAGTGGTGGTAGGTACATGTGTTCTTATTCTCTCAAAATTTAATAAGTACTCTTAAATCTCAAAATATTTAACCTAAAAATTATGTTTTAAACTTATATTTATAGGCTTGGACTTACCAAATTTAATTTAGAGTTACTAAAATTAAACTTAGAGTTAAGTATTACTTATCACCGAGTTCACAAATAGTAACTCTATCTTTTTTATTATAGTGAATGTGATAACCCATTGAGGTCACATTGATGTTGATGTTAACATAATGTCAATAATATTTAGAAAAAAAATTTGATATTTCATTATCTTCTAAAAGGTTTTTGATAGGAGAATTGATGCGTAGATGATTGATATGAAAAATAAAATGGGATATGAAATGCAAGTTTGACATGAGATGGTAAGAGGCAAAATGACACTACATATTGAAGAAGCAGATTTGTTGACTACAACATGAACCTAATGATGAAACATAAAGCTAAAATAGAGGGAAAGTCATTGATCATCACCAGATGCACCATATGTATGAGATGTATACCAAAAGATATCTTTCCATTGATTTCATGGACAATGGATAAAATGTTTATGAAACATAGATCCACCAACCAATAAGATTCCTTCAAGAATACTAGGGATCAAGAGATTTGATTATACCTCACCAAGATTCATAAATTGAAAGAGATAATCATAAGACAAGGATACATCGATCAAGGTAGCTCTTACCTATCTTAATACTATAAATATTAACTGATTAAGATCATTGTTAAATTTCTTTCAAAATGTTAGTAATCATGATCTGAATTGATCTTGTTTTATTGAAAGTGCTTGACCCCTATAACTTGGCATTATTTACTATACCAAGACCTAGGCATTGATAAATTAAGGGAGTTAACCCATCCATAAGATTGTCTAATCTCCATAGGAAAACCAATACTCAGTGAATGATGTTGTCATAATCTTCTCCTTAATACCTCATTAGGGAATGACCATGATATGAGAAGGTATAACCATCATACTTCTTAAAATATAAGGTATAAATATTATATTCCTATCATAGGCTTGGTAAATCATATGTAATTAAATAAAAGCAATCTAGAAGATCTCAAGTGATCCATATGTCACCCTAGTGATGTTAGATCAACAAGATAGGCTATTTTGGTCCTCTTTATTCTTGAAATTCTAGCTTCATTTTTGAATACTAAGACTATGTCCAATGCACAGTACTCATCGAGATGATTCCAAAAGTAAAAATGTTATCTTAATCGAACTTATGATTTAAGGGATGTTGATGTTTAAATTTTTTTTGTTTAAAATAATATTAATTTATTAATTTATTATTATAATTATAAAATAAAATAATAAAAAAATGAAAAGAAAGCAGGAGGTCATGGGTTCAAACCTAGGATCCCTTGATTTAAAATCTTTGTTACAAAAAATTGTTATAGGCCACACTAGCCCTACAAAGGTGGCGTTGGCCTTGTAGGGACCACGTTGGTCCTATAGGGGTTGTGCTAATCCTATAATGGCCACATAGGCCTATGCAATACATGCAACCATGCATAGGACTACAATAGCCTTTAGGATCATGTAGGTTTGAGGAGTTGACAATACAACCACTTCATAGAGGCACTACTCCTAACATACCTCAAGGCTTAGCTGCGTAGTGTCATGGCTAGCCTGGAAGTGATGTTGGGCTTGTAACCCTTCATCCATTAGGCATTGCTATGCCTTATCTATTGTCACACCCATAAATATCTATGTCACACTTGCACTATCTGCATTTGCCTATAGCCATGACTCACCTTGTTTAGGTTGCACCCTACTAGGCACGTTGTGCTGCAATAAGGTAAATGAGGTTTTTGCTACTACACCATGCCACATGCTACCTATTTATCGTCACCTATACCATAATACCAAAAATGCCTATCATGAAATCCTTGTTTCTAAAATATTCCACATTTTTCACCTTTATCATGTTTCTTGCCTCCTACTACATAGGCCAATTTTGATGTGACTTGCACCACCATTGTCATAGCTAGCATTGAAAAATCCATCATAATGTTTAGTTGTCCATAATGCCCATGGATACCAATAGCATCATGAATCACTACCCCCTCCAACATACCATAGACACCATTGACACCTTGGATCACTACCCCCTCAAGTGCACCATAGACATTATTGATGTTGTGAATCACTGCCCCCTCTAGCACAATGCAAACACTAACAGTACTATTGATCACTATCCCCTCTAGTATACTATGGACACTATTGATGTCATAGATCACTACCTCATTTAACACATCATAGACTTCAATGGTACTGTGGATCATTACACTCTCTAGTACACTGCAGACATCATTGGTGCCATGGATCATTACTTCCTCTAGTGCATAGTGAACATCGTTGACAATAAGAATTATTGCCCCTTCTAGTGCGCTTAGGCCCTACCATAGTTAAACCCTCTCCAACAGCTTGATGCTTGCTTGTGCTACATAGGTCATGGTGAGGGTTATGCAAGCCTTGGTTAAGGTTACATAGGCCCTGCCTAGATAGCACAGGGCCTTGCATGGGTTGTGTTGGTCATTGTGTGGGCTACATAGGCTCCTCTTGGATCATGCAGGCCCTTGTGCTAGTCGTGAAAGCCCTTGCATAGGTTATGTAGGCCCTTGTGTGAGCCATGTAGGCCCTTGTGTTGACTATACAAGCCCTTACATGGGCTACACAAGCTTTTGTATAGGTCGTAGGCCCACTTGGGCTAAGTTGGCCCTATTAAGAACCACACTAGCCTTGTTAATGGCTACAAAGGCCCAATTGAGCCAAGCTATCTAGTAAGGGCTACCCCATCTTATAGAGCCATGTAACCACTCCACCTACCATGACCAACACAACCACCACCATGTATAGGCCTGAGATCAGGCTACTTCTCTCACCTTAACCTACCACTACCTACTGTTGCTTTCACCACCCACTGTCACTGTAACTCCAACACATCTCCACCACCTGCTGCTACCTTCTGTCATAGCCACATTAAAGTTTTATACTCTAGTTTCCATCTTGCATCATCATCCACCATTGTTGCATCTTGCCACTGCCACTATACCTTGCCAACATTGTGCTTTGGTTGTCGTTTCTACACCATTTCCATAATCCCTTTTCCTAGCCATCATCCCTTCCCTACTTGGTGATAGGAAATTTTTTTTGTCAATCAATGGAAAATTTGAATTTTCTATTAACCGATAGAAAATTTAAAATTTTTGTCAACTAACTAAAAAATTCAAAATTTCTCTTTGCTAGAACACTAGCTTAAAATTAAGAACACAGGAAAAATTTTCAAAAAGAAAAAAGAATTTGGTGCATTGGTAATATGTAAGATAAGAACTTTGTAATTAAGTGTACTTGTCCTAAAGTAATACTAGGATGGGTGACCTCTTGGGAAGTCTTGATTTTCACGCCAAAGGTTCTAAACCTTAGAAGCCATAACTTTTGATTTCCAAAGTCTTTTTCAACAAAGAAAGAGTCTTTTCCTATAGATTTCTACTATTCAAGCACAATGGTGAAGTAAAATTTATCCCATAGAATCCCAAAAATTAGTTTTCACCCCTTGCTCAACATAGTACCTTAAAACCTTCAAAAACTTAATTTTAGCATAACTAGAGCATACAATGTCTTTTTCTAACATATGAATAGTCATTTCCAATATTTTTCATCCTTCTAAACTTAATGATGAGGATAGCTTTATCATTTAGGTACTCAATAATGTAATAATACCTTAAATCGTGCCTTCAGAGGCCATACCATAGACTAGCAAGTCATACCCACAAATTTAATTAATAAGAATTAATGTAACTTGTTAAAAATTAAAATTAAGGATTTAACCAATGTAGATAGATAAGCTTAGCTTCCTAAAACTCTAGTTTGTCATTACTACACTACTAGAGTCAATGTTCTTAAGGGGGGTAGAAAGGTTGTTAAGAATTAGATAATGTAGTAGATTATTTAATTAGTTAATGTATTAGTTCAGTTGATGAATAAAAATGATCTAGAAGATGTATATCAAGTCATTTTGTAATTAAATCATACTATAGAACAATATAGAGAGTCATAATCTTATTTTCACAAGGTGTATCATAGTTGTAAAGAGTAAAGGTCCACTAGAGAATCAAAGAATAAGAATGAAAGTTGCAATATACAACGTGCTTGCATGATCCCTGGCAAGTAAGAAACAACATCCACTATGTCCACTATGGGCCTTGGACTAGCATAAGTATTAATACCCATGCATTTTAGCTAAGTTACAAGAGTTGGATGCTGATGTCCTATGCCTACAAGAAGTGTTTCCATGGGAATTTCTATATCAATTCTAACTATACTTGAAAAATATGGAATATAGAGGTATTTATAATCAAAACATTTCTTGGGAAAGTTCTTCTTTCAAGCCATATAGATTATCCTATTGTAGAAATTGCAACCTAGATGGTTGTGTAATCTTTTATAAAGAAGAAAAGTTTGAGTTGATACAAAGATTTGAATGGAATTTAGAAGATGTGATTTTTGAAATTGTAGAAATTTAAGAAATGGAAGAGAAAGAATGATCAAGATTTTATAAAATTTTTAAAGCCTTGGCATTGATACTAAAATACCAATTATCAAGAAGATGTATATGTGTAGTTAACACACATTTAATTGTCAAACCAACATGTTCAGATACTAGACTATGCCAAGGAGCATCCTTGATTAATTAGATAGAATAAAGTTTGAATAATAAGTTATTCCTAAGCTATATTGATCTAGTGCAAATTATCCTTTGTGGATAATTCAATGCAAAAGTTGGAAGTACTATTTATCAAATTTTAAAATATGGATGTGTGAAAGAATCCTTGGAAGATGAATCCAATTTGAAGAAGATGTTCCCATCAATTCAACATGTAATTCCATTGGCCACTACATATTATGATTACATTGAATCTTCAATAGATAAATCAAATCCTAGAATTCAAGAATAGATGATGTTAATGGATAACACTCATTAAGAATCACAGTTAACCTATTACTCTGCTATGACTAATAAGGATGGGTTAACAATATTCTTCATTGAGACCCTAGATTATATTTGGCATAATGTCTAATTCTTCCAAGTTACCATGTTACTAGAGTTAACTTCTAAAGAAGTAGCCAAGAAGAATCAAGATCAAGCCCTTCCATCCTAAACAAGACCATTCGATCATATACTAGTTATGGTAGAATTACAATTACTTTCATCAATTCATAAGGTTGATCAAGATCAAGAAGTATGTCACCCTTTTATTTATAATATTATTTATTTGTTAAATTTATATTTTAATTTAATAAGTATAATTTCTATGATAATACAAGTTGAGAATAAGGATTTTCCCTACCTTCACTTATATAACAAAACATGAGTTGTACTTTGTATGATCCTGGTTAGGATTAGTGATTGGTGGTTAGCAGATCTTTAATTTATCTATTATCATTATCTTAGGAAATGAGGTAAGTATTAATAAAATATTATATATATTTGTTTGAAGAATAACTAAGAAACAACTTCAAGTTCAAAGGAGAAATAAAATTATTGAATCATAGGGGCATAAAAGAAGCATTGGAACTAGAAAAAAGATAGTGAATGTGGACTCACTCAAGGATGAAAAAAAAACCTAAGGGGAGTAGATTATAACATCTCCATTCTCAAATGGTGGTGCTACATAACAAAGATGATGTCTTTTCATAACTAATCGGGAGAAAAGTATAACAAGTCTCAAAAGGGAAGCTGTAATTAAGAATCAAAAGGGCATGTTGTAATAATAGATGTGTTTCTTGAGGTGACCTTTTGGGGTTTGAGCTAAGGAACTTATACTTTGGCTTAGAGGTCATGCCAGCATGGAGTGGTGGAGCCGGTAAAGGCAAGTCACAAGAATTAAGTGAACTGGAATAGAAAGATGACTAGCTATTCCTTTTGGTTGGTGATAAGCCTAACCATGATGGCAATGCTGGATTGCCTCTAAGGAATAGATGATGAAGGAAGAAAACCCCAAGGAACACTCTTATAGCATGATCTAGATACATTATTCCATATAAATAAAGCATTTTATTCTCTTTTCTTTTGCATTTTCCCTATTCTTTTTGTTACGCATAATGTCGAATGTTACATATATTTGATGTTTAGTATATTGTCTTGTTACATGTAATGTCTAATATAATGTATATTTGATGTTTTCCATGACATCTGAGAATGGGATGTCACATCATGCTATGCTCCCAACCAATTATCATAAGATCCTTCCATACTCAATAATAGGGTTAGTGCATATCTATAAAGCAGTAATCAAAATATACAACTAATTAAATATTAAAAGATACATAACAACATTCATGTATCATAGTGAAACCTCTAGGAGAAACCATAAAAAAAAATACTAAACCTAAACAGCCATAGAACACATACAAGTATAAGCATCATAAACATTGCAAAGATTATATGTACCAAATATGTGAAAAAATACAAGTTTTTACATCCTTCCCCCCCAAGAATCTTTCTCTAAGAAGATCTTAGGATGGAAAGAACTAAAGTGGATTCAATCTCCTAAGTAGTATCTTGAAAACCGTGATAGCTCCATAAGATCTTCATCATGGGAATAATTTTTCTATGCAACTGGTGCTCCATTTGATCCAAGAAGCTAACGAGATGTTTCATATATGAGGCATGACGTAAAGCTATATCTTGTTCAATCAACAATATGAGTGTCATTGGATATGTACTTGTACATCATGAGGACATGAAAAACATCATGCATCCTTGAAAGTTGTAAAGGAAAACCAACATGATACACAACCTTTCCTATGCATTAAATAATTTCAAATTTTCTAATGTAACTATGTGCAAGTTTTCTTTTTTACTAAAATGCATCAACCCTTTTAGTTAAGAGACATGAACAAACATCTGGTCATTAACTACAAACTCAAGAGACCTCCTCCTAGAATTTGCATAGCTTGCTTAATGATCTTGTACTTCTTTCAACATCTCATGAATCATCTTAATCTACTTTATCATTCCCAACATAATATCCAAATTGATATATTTCCTATCCTTGATTGCATCCCAACATAAGCGAGTCTTCAAGTTCTTATATACAATAATTCATACAATGTTGTCTTTAGACTAGCTTGATAGTTGTTGTTATAAGAAAACTCTATCAAAAGTAATAAGCTATTTCAACTATATGAAAACTATAAGGCACAAGGCTGAATCATGTCCTCCAATACTTGGTTAAGTCTCTCAACCTTATCATCATTTTGCGAATGATAAGTGGAACTCATATTCAGCCTAAGATCTAGGCTATTAATGAATGTATAAAAAATTAAGAAGTAAATTTTGCATCATGATCTAAGATAATATTGGCAATAATGCCATGCAGTTATACAATCTTAGAGATGAATATTTGCATAACATCCTATGCATTAGCTAATGTCTTCATATCTATGAGATAAGCTAACTTAGTTGAAAAGTCTATAATATCAATGATAGGATCCTTTCCAGCCCTAGTGCAATGTAAATTGGTAATGAGATCCATATCGATCATCTTTCACTTCCACTTTGTATTAGTATGAGGGTGTAAGTAGTCACATGATCATTGGTCTTCAAGTTTGACTTGCTGAAAAATCAAACATTTAGCTATAAATTATTTAACTTTCTTTTTCATGCTTTACCATAAGGAAAACCTCTTTATCATTTGATACATATTTTTACTACTTGGATATATCTAAAGCCTATTAAGGTGAGCTTCATCCAACAAATGCTATCCCAAGGAATCAGGCCTACACATTTGTTACTTACAAGGAAGCAACCCAGACACGTCAACTACAACAAAAGAAACACTAGAATTCTTAAGCTCCTCACACAAAGGATTAGATTGCTGCTCTCCATAAATCTTACCTATCATATCCAAATAAATTATCAAATTGTTGATCTTATCGATCACATGACTTAAGGAATTTGTGACAATGCTACTTTTTTCTATCTAATATTATATTGTAAAATTAATATTGGCAAACAATTTAGTCCACCTTCTCTAATGCAGGTTTAACTAAGGCTTATTCATGAGGTACTACAACCCCTTATGATTTATCCAAATCATCAACTACTCTCCAAAAAACTAGTAATGCCAAACCTTTAAGGTGAATACAACCACTCTCAACTCTAAGTCATGAGTGAGATAGTAGGTCTCATGAAACTTAAGATATCATGACACATAGACTATCACATTAGCCACTTACATAAGAACACATCTATAACATTCTTCTTAAGCATCAGTACAAATGCCGAATAGCATATCTAGGATAGTGTGAAACCAAAATAGGAGTTCAGATTAATATATTCTTGAGTTTATCAAAGGTGTCTTAACAAATCTAGTCCCACTTGAAATTAGCATCCTTTCATAAAACCTTTATGAGAGGTAAAGAGATGTAGGAAAAGTTCTTAACCAATCTCCTATAATAACTTACTAGTTCAAGAAAACTACACATATCCCTAACATCTTTAGGAATGGACCAATCTTGAATAATTGATATCTTAGCAGGGTTCATGGCTATACTAGCCTCAAAAACAAAATTTCCCAGGAATTAAATTTTATAGCATTGACAAGAGTACTTAGAAGGTTTAGCTAACAACTAATGTTCTCTAAGAATCTATAGAATGATTCTTAAATGTTACTTATGCAACTCCTTGAATGAAGAGTATACCAAAATATCATCTATATACATGATAATAAACTTATTTAGGTATGGTCTCATGACATCATTTATGAATGCATGAATAATACATAAGAATTAGCGAGTCCAAATTACAAAATCAAGAACTAATAATGTCTATAACATGTTCTAAAGACTATCTTGGGAACATTTTCTTCCTTGATATGAACCTAGTGGCATCCTAACTTTAAATTAATCTTAGGGAACATCCAAGCTTTTATTAACTAATTGAAAAAATCATCCATGCATCAGAAAGGATACTTGTTATTCACCTTCACTTGGTTCAGTTACTGATAATTAATGCATAGCCTGATAATACCATCCTTCTTTTATATAAAGAAGATTGGAGCATCTCAAGAAGATACACTAGGATAAACCAGGTACTTGTTAAGAAAATCCTATAGCTAAATTTTTAGCTCTACTAACTCAATAGGGGACATCATATGTGGAACCTTGGAGATAGGTTTCACACTATGTTTAAGAGTAATCTCAATCTTAACATCATCCATTGGAGGTAAATCAGGTAACTCAAAATGAAACACATCCAAAAACTCACAAACAATCAAATCTTTATCAAGCTCCAATGATAAGGAAAGGTCACTGTTATTTAAACATCATCATTTGTCACCAAGGAGATTTCCTTATAATAATAATCCAATCATTCTTGATAGTGAGATAACCAATCCATAACCAAGATAACATCATATTCCCCTAGATTTATGATGTAGATATCACTTAACCAAGTGGAATTTTGAATTACCAAGGATATGAACCTACAAACTTGGTCTACATCTAGTAGACAACCTCTAACAAAAGTAAAGGAAAACCCTTGATCAAGACATTGACCTACCAAATCCAAGCATCAAACTACTAGCAAAAGCATTCTACACCAATGGTAAACTAGAGTTCTTCTTTGTATGTTGATGGAGAACTAAAATGGATAATGGTTGATCTTCTACTTTTGTGGAGGAGTTGAAATTGATGTGATAAGTTTTACTTGGGAATTTTTCAATAGTTTCTTTGTTTATAAAAAATGAGGATAGGTGTCATTCCTCAGCTACCAGGCCCAATATTTTAAAGTCTATATGGAATTTGTTAAGTGTAAGCATCAAGTTGAAGAGGATCCTATAGTATCTGTAAAGAAAAGATAATTTTTTAAAATCAAAATCCCTTTGATTTTGAAACTCAAAAAGCCTTGGATAAAGATTTTAATGCTAAAAAATGTTGAAATATTTTTGAAGATTAAAGTGCTTTCACTAAAAGTCACATGGGTTGGCTAAAAACTAAAGATGAATCTTGTAAGGATTTTTTTCAATTTTTAATAAGAAAGGGTCAAGTAAGTAAACTTGAATCACTTTATATAAATGATTCCATCATTATAGATCATGAAACTATTCATATATTTTTAGCAAATTATTTTTCTTTTATTTTTCATCTAAAGCTTTTAGTAAGGAATCCTTCTAGACCTCTACTATGCATATTCCCTATCTTATAATAAAAGCATATTATAGGATTCTTATAGTAGAAATGAAAATAAAAGAAATCAAATCAATGGCCTTTAGTTTAAAAAATTTTAAAGCTTTAGGTTTTGATGGTTTTCCTATTACATTTTTAAATAAGCATTAGGACATTGTTGGAGATGATGTCTTTTATGTTATTTAAGAACACATTAAATAAGTTTATCTTGATAAAAGTATTAATAAATGCATGATTTTTATTCTTTCTAAGAATAGATATCTTTAACATATTGATAATTGAAGGCTTATTAATCCTCTTAATAATACTTATAAAATTTTAGCTAAATGCATTGCTTACTAAATTCAAAGATTATTAAAGATATGATCAGACCTGAGCAAACTTATTTTGTTAAAAGTAGACATATCTTAAATATTATTATTATAGCTTAGAAGGGAATGCAATGGACATCTAATACTAATGAAGATATTACATCTATTAAGTTAGATTATGCCAGAGCTTATGACAGGATTAAATGCAATTTCATTATTTCTTATATTTATGAATTGAGATTTCATGATTATTTCATTTAACTTGTCCATGCCCAACTCATTGATGTTATTGATTAAGTTGATACTAATTCTAAAATAACTTTCTTATTTTCTCTTTAATGGCTAGTTTATCAAGATTTTTCTCTAGTTATCTATCTTTTCATTATCGCTGCAAGATTTTTTCACATAATTTGCATTATGATATACAAAGGAATTTCATTAAGGGAATTTTAATTGATAATCAAGATACAAAATTTTTATAAATTTTGCAAATGATTATTTTCTTATGATCAACAATTCTATGCAACATATCAATACTCTTTTAACTAGATTAAAGGATTACTACATATTAGTTGACTCTTGAATCAATTAGAAAAAATTTATTATTTATTGTAGTGACAATATTGATGACAAGTTTATTTTCAAGCCTTACAAAATCTTGAAAAAATATTTTGTTTTTAAGATTTTAGAAATACTTTTTTCTTTTAATCCTAACCTTATTATTTTCTAAAATTATATGATTGATAAAATTGAAAAGAAGATTAATAAATAGAATGAAAAAAGTCTCATTTTTCATGGCAAATTTTTTATTATTAAGTTAATGCTGTAATTAAATCATGTTTATTATTCTAGTTGTTAGGCTCCTTCGAAAACTACTTATGAAAGAATTGGTCATATTATATGTTAGTTTCTTTGGTTTCTGTAGCGATCGAAAACATCAACGGCAGGAAACACCGAGAGGTCGCTGGTCGGATAGTCTTAACCCCAGATCCGTACAAGGGTCGTGCTGGATAAAATGGAAATAGGGTGCCTTGAATGGTCTGGTTGATTAGACAAGGACTTAATCGGTGTCACTAAACCTTTTGCAAACACGTAATTTGAAAATAATTTTTATAACGTAAAATATTGATTATTATATGTGAGGAAATGAAAACAATGGAAAATGCGATGATAAGCAAGAGAATGAAATAAAATGGAGTTAAGAAATGCACTGCTTCAAGATTACGACTTTACTTTGTCAAGGTGGATACAATCGTTTGCGTGATGCTAGGAAGCATAGAGACCCGAAAGTAACCAAATAATTTCAAAGCAAGCCAACTGTATGCTTGAACGCAAATTCACGAGCTAATAATGCAAAATGCTACACATGCAATAGAAGGAAGCTAATAAAATGCCAAACAGGAGTGCTAGCTTTTTGATTTTTGTCAACTCGCTGATGTTAACAATGCTCATGATTGGCAATGCTTAAATTTGCCAATCACAGTTTTTGCCCAAATTTGCCAACTTGTAAATTTGCCAACAATTTCTAAGAGCCAAAAGAAATTTTTGCCAACCCTTTAAGCGTTGCTTGTCTGGGTATTTATAGGGCTAGGAGCATGCGAAAGATGCGGTTTGGATGCCACGTGTCCTTGATCCACAAGATGTTGACATGTCCACACTGCATGGACATGCAAAGTTGATTGATGAGCCTGCCACACTACAATTACGTTGTCAGAATTGGAGATGTTGGGGTTAGGTGTGCCATCAATGCAGATAAGGAGTGAAGCACATAGATGTAGCATAGCCACTTACTACGCTATGCTACGCTGTGAAGTGTAGCTTGCTAGCGTAGCATGGCTTCTTGCTATGCTATGCTACACCCAACTGCCTGCTACATTGTGTTACACTATGGAGTGTAGCATGTTAGCATAGTGTAGTTGCTTGTTACGCTGTGCTATGCTGTGTAGCATAGCATGTTAGCATAGCATGTTAGCATAGCATAGCTACCTCCTACGCTATGTTATGCTATGTAGCGTAGCATAGCGTAACCACTAGTTCGAGGAAGAAATCTGCTATGGAATTAATTGCAAGTGCTAGAAGCCTTCGAAGTGTGTTGGCTAGTTATGCATGTTTGCTATGCTACATAGCATAGCAACTAGCCTTAACTGTGATTTTCACTTAAGTTGCAAACTTTTGCCTGACGATCATGCTGACCATTCTGCAACCTTTATTTTGTGTGATGTGAAACTTGCGAACTTGCTAATCCTGAGATGCCTTTTGTCATTTTTTGCATCATTGCTATGTTGTTCTACATTGCGTAGTGTAGCATAGCATAGCAGCCAACATAGCCTAATTTTTTCCCAATCTGGTACTTTTCTAATAAGGAGAACTTTGCTAAAGGACTTGAAGTCGAGCGAAGCAACTGGTTTTGAAAGGCCAGAGGTGTTGGCCAAGTGTAATTAAAATCATTAAGCAATCTGGGCCTTTCTGTCTTGCTTTTGCTACACTGTGCTATGCTGCGTAGTGTAGCATAGCTTAGCACTTCGTCCTACAACTGTCTTTTGAGGCCTGCTATGCTACATAGCGTAGCGTAGTGTAGCAAAATTCTTAACTAGAAAAATTGCCAAACTATTTTGCACAGCCTAAGCACCATCGACAACTCCATGCATCACTTCTAAGTAGACTGTTAGCTAGATGAACTACCCAAGTGGGAAGGCTGGAAAGTCCGTTGGGCCTGTCAACACCAGGAGTAGAAAATTTTCCAAACTGGACAGTCTGAACTTAGAACATCCAGTTTCTACCAAACTGCCATGATGCCGCACTTGTGGAAATTCTTTGCCTTAGTTCTGAGACCCTGGTGAAGTAAGAGGGTCTCAAAATTTTAGGGTGTTTCATTGGCCCCTCTTTGTTGACATTTGGAGAATGGACTCGAGAGACGTCGACAAAGAATATGAAACACCACAAAGACAAAATTCTAACATCGCTCTTTGGCAATCACCAAGATGTCACTTAGCTATGCTTGAGAGTGTTGCATTGGTTATGCCTGGCAAAGGGAAGGGCTAAGCGGGGAGGGAAGGAGGTTCAGGAAAGTGGTAAAGATGAAACTTAGCAAAATCCCTCATCAGAGTGCTTGTGAGGGAGTTGTTTGCGTGGTCATCTTTGCTTTTTCTAACCTTTGACCTCTTGTCGAAATACTTAGAGAGGGTGATTGCAAAACAACTTACGTGCCATTTGTTTTAGGCACTTTTTTTTTGCATGTGAGCTTTTACTCTCTTATGCTTTTGCCTTTTGATGTTTTGCTATTTACATTTGTAAACAACCTTGTTGCAGGATAGGTGTTTCTTTCCTAGGATGAATTGTGTTACATCCACATAGGGCTCTAACCTGCCTACAGGTGCTTCCCATGTGGCGAGTTGTGTTACACGTGTCATGGACTTTGCAGTTGGGCAAATGGTGGGGCTTTACAGGTATCAGGAAAAGCTGGTAAAAGAGGGGAGAGAGTGGAATTGTGGGTGCGAGGAGTAAGGTAAAAGGGTTTAAGGGATAGGGTAGGATGTGCACTCTGAAGTAGCCAAGCTAATCAAGACAACCACCTTGTAACACTGTAGCATCTTCTACTGTGGCGAAATGCATCTTTGATCAACGCCCCTCTGGTACGCACCTTGTAAACACAACAAAGAGCAAAGTAGAAGAAAAAAACATGATGCAAAATGAAGGCACAGGTCTTACTGTGGATGCTGCTGGAGCAACTAATGTTGTTGTTGAGGCATGCAGTGTCCAAACTAGGAAGGCCAGCAGCGGCCTTCACAGCATCAGTGTGGAGAAGCTGGCATCGAGGAGGCTAGGAGTTACTATGAATGCAGATGCTCAGGAATCCCTGCCTAAGGAAAGCATTCTCAGTTTAGTTGTGAGATTGGCTACCCAACAGCTAAATGTCTCTTGAGCTCAGATACCAGTAGGGGCTGGAGGTTAACAATATTGTGGCTAGGCCACAATACTATTGGAACTCCAACAGCAGGCATTGACCAGGGAAGCTACTACTAGGACGATGAGATGTGGAGGTAGTAGGTTCGAAGGGTCATTAGGATGTCATATGACATCTTTGGAGGATTAGCAAGATGCCAGGAGCAGTGGCGTTGCATATGTTCTAGAGGGTGTTTTCTTGGCATCGTTAACTGCATTCTAGAACTGCAACGTCCCACCTTGTGTAGGTACTATGCACACTCGCTTGTTATGTACTGGTGTAGATGCATGCTGGGGACATGCTGCAAACCTAGTTTAAGATCCTAGTAGACCATGGTATGCTAGTTTAAGGTCCTAGCAGATTGCTATGCTATTTTAAGGTCCCAGTAGACTGCTGTGCTAGTTTAGGGTCGCAACAGACCATATGTGCCAGTTTAACATCATAGCGGATTTTCCCTGTACTGGTTTAAGTTCCCAGCAGACTGCTGTGCTAGTTTATTGTCGTAGCCGATGGTGGATGAGCTAGTTTAAGGTCCTAGTAGACTGTCTATGCCAGTTTATAGTCATAGTAGACTATCTATGCTAGTTTTACGTCATAGTAGACGTTGGTGAAGCTTTGCCAGTTTTATGTCATAGTGGACATTTGCTCACCTTTGCCAATTTTACGTCATAGCAGACATTTGTTTGCTAATTTTACATCATAGTAGACGAGCTTACCATGTTCATCCTTTAGATGTAGTATGGGTTAAGATACGAGTGATTCACCGAATTTGCAAACTCGTTACCGTCCATGTCTACTAGCTTTAAGGCCCTGTTCCCAAAGGCTTGTGTGACCATGTATGGACCTTCCCAGTTTGCTGAGAATTTGTTCATATGCTCACAAATAGCCTTGAGAATGAGGTCTTCCTTCTATATTGGCTGTTGATGTGGATTTTCATGATGTTTTTGCGTTGCTTGTTCTGATAATGCTCTATGTGACCCAGTGTTTGTGCATGCTTCTCCTCTATTAAGTCGAGGTCAATGATCCTCGACTCATTGTTCTAGGCTTCGCTCATGACATTCGATAGGATCATCCGAAGTGATGGAACCTGCAACTCAAGAGGTAACACTACTTCAGTTCCATAAAAAAGACTATAAGGTGTCTTACCTGTTGCAGTCCTGCATGTCATCCTGTAAGCCCACAACACATAGAGGATTTGCTCATGCCATCGTCTCTTGCTGTTGTTAAGCATTCTTTTTAGCAAGTTGATGATGGAATTATTTGTAACCTATGCTTGTCTGTTTTCCTGTGGGTAATAGAGCAAGGAGAATGATTGTCTAATGCCAAGATTGCTACAAAAGGTTTGGGTTTCTGCACTACTAAACTATGGTCCGTTGTTGGTCACAATAGTAATGTGAGGCCCAAACCTTATCACAATGTTGTCCAAGATGAAGTGGAAAATCTGCTAAGATGTAGTCTTCCTCAAGGGGATAGCCTCCACCCACTTAGTAAAATACTCAATGGCGATGATGATGAAGCTATGGCCTATGGAGGATTTAGGCATGATAGGTCCTATGAGGTCTAGTCCCCATCACTAGAAAGGCCACATAATATGCATCGGATGCAGCTCTGTAGGTGAAATGTGTATGAGATTTTCATATCGTTGGCACATATCACACGTCTTGACTTTGGCCAGGAAATCATGCTCCATGTGAGGCTAGTAGTACCCTAGATGTCTAATTTTTATGGCCATAGCCCTAGGTGCTATGTGTCCACCACACAGTCCTTCATGTACTTCATTAATCACCTTCTGCACTTGCTCCTTATTTACACATGCTAGCAATATCCCGTCATAGGAGCGTTTGCATAGGGCATTATCTCCCATGAGCACATATTGTCGAGCATGCTTATGAATCGCATCTCTCTGGGCAGATGTCAATCCGCTTGGGGGCTCACCATGTTGCAGGTAGGCTTTAATGTTGGTGTACCACTCCTAGGTATCCGCAGTGCTAGTCTTGCCTGAGTAATAGGCTCAGTACACTCAGTAATCGAGGTTGGAAAATTTGCGAACAGGTGTGATGGAATATTTAACACTAGGGTGGCTAAGGCATCTACTATGGTGTTTTCGCTATGTGGTACGTGTTGCACGTCCATAGTTGAAAATTGTTTTAGTAAAGTTTTTGCTAGGTCGCAGTAGAGTTGTAGGTGTGTAGCTTTGTAGGTGTAGACCTCGGTGATTTGATTCACAACTAGTTATGAATCCTCGTGAATCACGAGGTGTTGTATGCTTAATGCTTGGGCTACTAAGAGGCCCCTGAGTAACCCCTCGTACTCTACCATGTTGTTTGTACAAGGGAATGCAAAACGATAAGCTAAAGGATGCATTTACCCAAAGGGGAATGTAATGATAGTAGCTGCACTACCACCTTGCACGGTCAAGGCACCGTCAAAATGCAAAGTAGCTTCAATATGCAATGGGATGACATTGATAGTGCTAACATGCTCGTCTGGGAATTCGGGGTCTATGATCACCTAGTCGTCGATGGGTGAGGTTGTAAGTTATGTTGCTATAGCTTGACCTTTTATCGACGATTGGCTCACATAATGCAAATTGAATTCCACTATTATTACTTTCCACCAGGCTATCCTACTACTTTCGTACAGATTGTTTGTGATAGCTTGGAGTATGTTGCTTTTGCAAATGATGTTAATTTTGGTACGAAATAGGTAGTGTCTCCACTTTTTTAGTGCAAATACTAAGGAAAGGTAGTTTCTCTCCATCTCATTGTATTTTGCTTCATATGCTATTAGTGCATGACTTAGGTAGTACACTAGTATCTCAGAACCATCATCCCATTTCTAACATAACAGTGCCACGATAGACGTGTCTGAGGTGGCAAGGTAGATGAAGAAAGGATTATCCCTCTGTGTAAACAGTTGGGAGGTGCAAAAGGTCTTTCTTCAGATCATCAAAGGCTTGTTGGCACTATGGTGTCCATTCAAAGTTAACTTGTTAGTCAATTTTGCTATAAACCTTCTAATGAACTGCACTCTACCTTGTAGCCCATGCAATTCCTTAAGATTTGTAGGTGGCGCTAGGTTAACGATGGCCTTGACTTTGTCAGGGTCCACTCGTATTCCAGCCTTCGATACTACAAATCCTAACATGCATCCGGTTCTCACCCCAAAGACACACTTTTTAGGATTGAGGCATAAATCGTGCATCTGATAATACTTGAGGACTACACCTAGATCGTTGGGATGATCAGCAACCTCAAATTTCACCGCTATGTCATCCATGTAGTTGTTCAGCATTTCTAAGATGTAGTCACTAAAGATGTAAGTCATGGCTCGCTGGTAGGTTGCTTTGACATTCTTAAGCCCAAAAGGCATCATAGTATAACAAAAGGTACCCCATGGGGTCATGAAGGTTGTTGTTAACTGATGCTCTGGGTTAATGTGAATTTGGTTGTAGCTAGAGAAACCATCCATGAAGGATAACAAAGCATGACCAACCATAGTGTCAATGAGTTGATTGATACTTGGAAGTGGAAAATCGTCTTTGATAGTTGCCTTATTTAGATCCCGGAAGTCTATACAGATTCATATTCCCCCCATTTTCTTAGAAACTACAACAATGTTAGATACCCATTCCAAGTAATCAACTGCTCATATGAAACCAGCCTGGTATAGCTTGGTGATTTCATCTCGTATGGCTAGTGTGATCTCTGGTTTAACCTTACAAGCCTTTTGCTTAACTGCTTTTATGCATGGGTCTAAGACGATGTTGTGCTGTATCAGCCTCAGATCTAAACTTGGCATGTCGCTATATGACCACACAAAGACTTCAATGTTATCTTGTAGAATTTTGGCTACATCTTTATGCGTCTATGAATCTAGGAGGGAACTAAGTTTCAACGTTTTTACCTCCCCCCTGGATGCGGTCATAGGCGTTTTGATGAGAGGATCCTCAGTTACATCCCTAGCCTCTAAATCTAGGGCTTCGACCAAATGCTCAGGCTAGTTTGGGGATGTTTACAAGGATGCTACGGTGCTAACTGCGGGTGATTCCTAATTTATTAGATCTAGGTTCAGTTGTCTTGTGAGTTTTCCATGTGGACCTGCTAAAGCTAAAGGTGAAGAGAGATCATGATGGATTTCCATTCTTTCTCAACCTACCAAAATGAGATGAAAGTCTAGTTAAGAGGTACCTGTTGGTAGTAATCATGCATAGTGAAAATTTGCAAAGTAGCAATGAGATGTAATCAGTAAAGCATGATGAAAAGCTTAAGATTTGCTAGTTTAAGGTCATGGGGGACCGCTAAGATGTAAAAGTGCAAAATTGCTGATGTAAAAATGTGAAACTACTAGTTTAATGTCATTGCGGACTGCCTAGACGTAAAATGCAAAACTTCTAGTATAAAGAACAGAAAGCTGGTAATGTAAAAATGCAAAACTACTAGTTTAATGTCATTGTGGATTGCCAACAAGTAAAAGGGTCGAAACTGCTAGTTTAAGATCTTTGCGGACTGCTAACTAGATTGGAATTACGTGCTAGGATTGCTAGTTTAAAGTATTTTTGGACCACTAACTAGATATTTTTGGGAAGGCAAATGGCTAGCTTGAAGTATGTCAAGGCTCTTCGCCTAGGCCCACTTGTTTTAATGTGAATAGTGCTACAATGTCATGGTAGGCATGCTACATTGCACGACATACTTTGCATTAAACGAGAGAGAGAGAATGACAAGTTTCCTTTTTACCATTATGGCTATAAATAGGGATTAACCCTTGGTAAACTCATCATTTTCACCGTAATAGTGCAGAGCCCACATTCAGAGTGCACAACCCACATTTAGAGCATAGAGCAATTGTGCCAACAAAGAGCAAGGTGATTGAACATAGTAATGAGGAAAGAGTTGGCAAGCAAGAGGATGGCTTCCAAGAAAGAATGTAAACACCTGGCACTCGCGAAGGTAGAGGAGGTAAAAGAAACCCTAGGGCAGGTGTCACAGGTGCACATCGCAGTGCGAGAGAAGACACCATTGACTTGGTAAGCTATTATGCTTCTTCTATTTTCTCATGCTTTTGTTATTATTTTTGTTTTTCTTGTTTTTGTTTTTGTGATTTTGTTTAGCTATCTATGTTTTTCTGTCATTGTGTTATCATTGTCTTGGCCTTTACACCATCGATGTTGCCATTTCAGCTGCAGCGGATGTACAGACGCTACACTAAGGTTGCATGCAAGGTCGCCTAGACCACCATCACTATGGCTGTCATTACCACAGAGGCCTGGATGATTTGAGCCACTTGGCATGCAAATAGCGTAGCGTAGGACCCTCAAGAGGTTTTGGCCATGTGTGATGTGATAGTGTAACACGTGTTCTATCACAGCATAATGTTAGTCACTTTGTTAGGGCTAATCGCCTTGTTGCTATGCTAAGCTAATTTTGCTACGCTATTGCCTTCATGTTTTTTCTTTGCTATATACATAAAGAGAATTGTGCTATGCTATTTGCTAAAATTCTAGTTTTGCTATGCTATGTGTGTATTGAACTCGGACATGATGCTAACATTTGCTATTGTGTTGTGCAGGATAGCGCTAAGGCCAATTTTGATTGTCCTAGAAATTGTGGGGGTCTTGTGCTACATGAGCATACCAGTGGTCAATGTTCCTCTACCCCATACACGTGTGGGGGAGCAGGAGGTCTGGTTCTGGGAGGAAGCGTAGGAGTTCCTACAATTTCTCCTCCAACGCTTCAGTGTGATTGTTTGGTCACACCTGGTAGAGGAGGTAGTGGTTGCCTAGGGAAAATTGGGGTATCCTAAGATTCTTGAGGGATGGAGTGATTAGCAGCAGGTAGGGAGTAGGATCTAGCCAACGCCCCAGAAATCTGAGGAGTTTGGCCTGGATTTGGAAGATGGTCGAGTATAATTACTACCATCTCTACAACACCTTATTTATTGCATGTCATATGGGAACGTGCTTTCAAAACCCACCAGGAACTATCTATAGTACTGGGGGGTGAGCTTTGTAGCCATGTTCCACTACGCTATGCAATGTTTGCTACGCTAGCCAAATGTTAACAGTTTGTTTTTGTTACTAGTTTTTTTATCAATGAGGAAGGGCTTCATGGTGATACGGATGTGTTGACCTTAGCACAGATGGTGCTGTGGGAGTTTTCTTCCATTGAGAATATGTGTGCAGGTGTGATAGGCTAGTGCTAGGGTGAGTACCAAACCTATCCAACCTGGTATCCCAGACTCTACAATAGGTGCAAGGAGTTCGGTTGGTTGGATGAGGGATGGATACCCTTTAAACCAATCACCGTTGAAGATGTCTTGGTTAATCTTCTGCCATTCATCACTGTTTAAGCCTGGTAAGCTAAACTGTAAGTTACCGCATGCTTAAATATCAGTGCTATTTTTTTTCTGCTAGTTATGTTTTTCCTAACTTGTTTTCTTTTTTGTGTTTTTTTGTGCTGTTGTGCTAACTTCTTTCATGTAAACTACTATAGGGGTGAAGAACTCCCAGGAGGTGATAGTAATAACCTTAGGAAACCAGGAGGCCAACATCTACTTCAAGTATAGGGAGGTAGATGAGAGCCAACGCTGGATATGCAGTGCAGCCTTGGAATCCCTGCTCAAGCACCTTCAAGATGCTAGGCTTATGGATTTGTTCCTAGCCCCGAATCCAAGCATCCCTGTCACTGAGATGCTTGCCCTAGCAGACTCCTTTTCTGACAAGGTAGACCGCTTCTACACATGTGTACACGATGTGCAGGTGGTTGTTGAAATCAATGACTAGCTATTTGTGGACCTTTTCGGTGTCCCTGCTGATGGTCTCCTCATAGGGTCAAAGTCCAAGAAAGAGGTGAATCGTCAGAAGGAGGACATTGAGAAGTGGCTAGGGGTTGCAAAAGAGTGAAAGGGGATCCCCATGGAGAAGGTCAAGCCGAGACCCACGAAAGAGGTTTATCCCATCTTCCATGCTCGCACTTTCCCCCAACTACTTTCCCAAGTAAAGATCCTTGGGATTGAGCAAGCTTGGGTGATGCGGAAGGTCATGGAAGAGGGGGCTTGCTACAAATGGGCTAGGTATCTATGAAAAGGCCTGCAAACTAAAATCGTGGTGCTTCATAAGAAGCAGGAGTCTCGTTCAATGTGCATTACACCTTTTACATAGCCTATTTGTGGTGTTTCACAGAGTTTTTGGTAGTCCACGAGAATGGAGTCTGGGTTATGCAAAATCCCAATCAGATTTCCAAACCATGGATCTGCCAAATCCTCTAGACCACACGAGCCCAAGATCCCCGAGAAGCTATTAGGGAGTCATTCTCTATGACGACTAAGGTTCAGGTGGCCCACAACTTTCATGGCCAGGATAGCGTGGGAGAGGCATCCCCTGCTACCGCCGATAGCATATCATAGGGGAAACGTCTCATCGTCAAGATGGTGGCCATCAAGATGCAGCGAAAGAGGTCTCAACCAGCTAAGGAGACGCTCCATATGGAAGAAGAAGAGGGGCAGTCACTACGGTTCAAGCTACGCAAGACGCAACCCCCCATTGGTAGATGCTTTTGCCTATGTTTACTTCCTTGCCTACTTTGTTAATGCCTACTACGCTACGCAACGTAGCATAGTGTAGCACCTACTTCAAGATAAGTTGCTTTAAGCTAATGCAAATATGTTTTTTATTGCCAGAGAAAGAAGAAGAAGAAGAAGAAGAAGGTGAGGAAGAGGTGTCGACCCCTAAGAAGGAGGCAGCAAATAAAGACATGGAGGCCCCAGTCTCAGAGGAAAGGGCCTCAGTCAAGAGGGAAGGAGCTCCTATCATTGGGGAAGGGGCTCTTATTGTTAAGGAAAATCCTCCTATTGATGAGGAGGACATTTTTGGAGATGAAGAGGAGTCTCCCATGGATGAGGAGGATGCTGATGCCTCAAAAGGAAAGGCCCCAGCAAATAAAGAAGAAGCCCGTATCAACTTGGAAGGGACTTCTACTAGAGATCCCTTTGCTGAACATAGTTCAGCATTGAGGGAATAGACAAACGCCAAGGATGCTACCATAGTTTTGAGTCAGAAAGGAGAGGAACTGTAATTAGATGCTGGTGAGTTTAATAATATATTCAATGATGTGTCAATGGGTGATCACCCCATTATCACCTCCAAGGGTTTATTGGGTAGGATCCCTCATACTGTCATTTTTTTTAGTCATAGCCTTATCACACTTCACCTCTATCATTGCTAACATGTTTAGTTGTATGACAGACACCACTGTTAATGCTGTAGGACCCCCTCTGATTCGCGTGGAACCATGGGCCAAGAACCTCGATAAGCTTACGTTCATGCAAGGGATCATCAATGACATGATCAGCCATCTCAGATAGGTCAATCCTGAAATAGGTAAGTAGAGTAGCTACGTTAGGCTCTTTCATGTTGCTATGCTAGAGTTCCTAGATTTGCTAACCTTGCTATGCTAATGTGACTGATGTGCTCTTTGTGTGATTATAGCCTCTCGACTCAAATGGGACCTAACACGAGCATTGAAGGTTCGTTCGATGCCTACATTCCCCCCGAAGTGACTGAGGTGCCTCGTCGCATATACGAAGAGGCTAGCAAATGCACTTTGCACTCGGCACGCTCCTTGTGCAAGTGTAGGCACGTCAATGAGGACCTATGGAAATGGGTCCAGAAGGTTGAGAAAGAGAAGGCTGAGAAAGAGAAGGCTGGACTAAGTGCCAAAGTGGGAGACCTCAAATCAAGGAATGAATTCCTCATGGTCTGTGATACTAATGATGGAAGTTGGTGCAGGGCTATGATAGATTATGCTAGATATTGGACAGTCATGCGGCACAACAATAAAGCCACTTGGGAAATAATATAACAACGGATGTAGATGGACTTGTTGGCCCAGAAGAACCAAGATTGGAAGGACTACAACACCAGAGTTTACGAGTAGGGCTAGTCCCAGAAAAATCATAAACACATGTATAAATTGGAATGTGCTACCTACCGCAAACTATATAGGGATGCTTCTATGGAGACGTTTACTTATAAAGCATTCGTAAATGCCATTGGTACTTTTGAGGCTTATAACAAGTTCATGGAGCAGGTAAAGGTCATTGAATCTCCTGAACAGGAAGTGGATATTCCCCTAGGTGAGACCGCTACTACCTCCTTTTCTCCGGGACCACCAAGATGGATGGTCGTTGAAAAGGAAAAAGTTGTTGCAGATACTGAACCAAGCGATAGGCATTGGGAAAGGATCATGGAGGAGGAGGTCTGGCACCACCTCAGCCCTGGTTTGGATCACATACCCTTCGAAATAGACACAGGGGCATCTCAGGTTAGTCACTTTTTGCTATAGAAAAGGCTTATGCTAGCTTTCATGTGTTGCTCTAGCTGACTACTTTACTTTTACAATGTAGGTTCTAGATGAAGATGCAGGGCCTGTAGAGGGCGAGAATGAAGAGGCAGTAGAGGATAATGCAGGGGAAGATGATGCAGAAGGGAATGATGCAGGTGAAGATGATGCGGGTGGAGATAACCCATGACAGCATGGGATTTTTAAAATTTTGAATTTTTTGTAAAACATTTGGAAACATTGGAAAACATTTAATGAAGGAAGTAAATTTTGAAGGAAAATTGGTTTTATGTTATGTTACATTTTTTCTTTTTGATGTTTTATTTTTAGGCCATTTTGGACCATGGCTAGATTTAGGCCATTCTAGGCCCCTGCTAGTTTCTGGCCATTTCAGGCGGTAACATAGTTTTAGGCTATTTCAGGCCATTGCTAGTTTTAGGCCATTTCGGGTCATTGCTAGTAGTGTAGTTTTAGGCCATTTTGGGCCATCAGATAGTAGTGTAGTTTTAGGCCATTTCGGGCCATCGCATGGTAGGGAAGTAATATGCTAATGATTGAGAAAACAGTTAACTAGTACCTAGGCTAGAAGGATGGATGCAAAACAAAAAGGTGATAAATGTACAAAGGATGCAAAGTGGGCAAGAAGCAGTGGGGTTGCTACGCTAGGCATAACTGCTTCTTGAACCATCGTGGGTTGGGTGAGGCATAAGGCTGAGATGCTTTGCTATGAACTTCACCTACGTCGTTGTCCTCCACTTGGAAGGCCAACTTAGTCCACGCATTTTCATTTTTCTAAACCGCATGTTGAGCCTACTCTCTTGTCAAACGGTTAATGTGTATAGAGACAACTGCTTCATTCTCAGAGGTTACGACATCCAAGCCCTATTCCATGTCTATGTTATTGATGGCTTGTGTTGCTACCTCATCGCCATGGATTACCACCTCCCTGCCTGCATAGGGTAGATGGATCTCCTAATGGATGGGTGAAGAGACGACCCTAAGTTGTGCTAATTATGATCTCCCCAAGATCAAGTTAAACTTGGGCATCTCTTCAACCATGATGAATGTTGAATTTGTGGGGAACTGGTCCCCTACCACAAAGTCAATATGGACCATGCCTTTTACCACAACCTGTGCCCCATTGAACGACTTTAAGCATGATGTCATTGTGGGTCTGATCTGGTCAACCAAACCTAGCTTATCCACAATAGGGAAAGGGATGACGTTAGTAGTAGCCCTAACATCAATGTGTACCCTCCGAATCTTATGTTGACTGACCCGGATTGTGATGAACAAATGTGCTGTAGTCACCTGACCCTTTTCAGGGTCTTCCCTAATGGAATCATCACAAAAAGTCAATTGGAATGGCTTTGGTTCTGTAGGAACAAAAGGAAGCATGACCGAGTGGATCACCTTCTCTTCTGCTGGCATGTTCTCGTCAACAAGAATTGCTGATAACATGTGGACCAAAGCCTCACAGTGTGCAGTAGATGTCATGATCAGGTCATATAGGCTCAGCATAGTGTTTTTCTATTTTAGAGCTTAGTTGACTTGGGTGAGAGTGCTCAAGAGGTCTTGCCCACTTTCTGGTTTATTACCTTTCTCCTCTTCTATTCATCCCAGAAGATGAATTTCCTGAGAAGGCATAGTTTCGAGTTTGGGTTTAGGCCCTCTTGGGTGAGGTGGTGAAGACTGTGCATAGGTAGCAACGTCATTTTTCAGTGACGAGGGTGTAGATGCAGGGGGTGAGGACATAGGCTTGGAAGTACCTGGGATAGTATTTTCCCTTGACATTTCACCAGTGAAGCACACTTCTCATTTCCTAGGATGAGAAGGTTGTGAAGCTGCCTTATGCAAGGCGGGGGTTGTTGAATGGATTGGCCACTTAATGATGAATGGAGCTAATGGTGTTAATGTGCATGGTGGTGGTGTAGTTTTGCTAATAAGTGGTGCAGGGGTAGATGCCCAGGGAGGGAATCTCAAGACAAAAGGTTGCTTCAGACTTTGGTTAGCCGTTGGTGGTGCTGGTGCACTATGCTGAGGCACACGAACCACAAACGGCTGCTCGGGCAGTTTAGGATCACTGTCAACACCGATAGTGTTGATAATGTAACTGGAATTGTTGGCATTGAGAGGATCAGTGTAGACATGCAGGGATTGATTCTCAGGACGTACTGGATTTCTTTCTTCTAGCACTAGTTTTCCCTGATCGATCATCCTTTGGATGTCATCCTTCAACGCTATGTAGTAATCTATGTTGTGACCACACTGTTGGTGGTAGTCATAGAACCGCTCTAGCTTGAAACCCTTAGGAACTGGGGGCTCGTTGGGCAAACCCAAAGAGGGGTTCCTGAGGAGTTCATAATACCACTGATCCTTCCTAGATCCATCCTCCGACATCTGCTTATGTTGGATGTATCTTGTCACTAGTAGTTGCTTTAGAAGATCTGAAGTTTTGACGAGCAACGATCTTTACACTCAAAGTTTGATTTAGGTGGTGCAGATGTCTCATGTGCGGATGTGGAAGGTTGATGTGCATTGTCCTATTTGGGTGTAGGGTTAGCTACAGGTGTGGTCAATTTCTTGTTGTTCTTGTTACTATTGTTATTAGGTTTTGGTTTGGCCTCATTCACCACAGCGGCCACTGTGGTTGTAGCATCCTTACCCTTGTCCTTCTCCATGAAGGTGTTCTTGTATGCAATGTAGGCTAGGTCTTTGCTTGCCTTAGCCACATCCTATATGCTCTTAGTCTGGGTGAAAGCATGACTGAGAGTGCGTGGAGTAAGATAATATAGCTTAGACTTAATAAAGTTATTTACTACACCCTTGAAGATGGCTAGCAAATGGGCCTCCACGATGGGCTCTTAGATTTTGTTAAGGGTCGCTCTCCAATGTTGGATGAACTTCTGGACTGGTTCTAGCAGGTCTTGTTTTACGTTCATCAACTAATCTAGCATGACCTCTGGTCTCAATTTTTACTTGAAGCACATCACGAACTAGGTCAGAAGCTCCTTTAGGGTTGACATGGAGTGTGGAAGGACGTGGTACCAATCCAGGGATTTTTTGGTCAGAGACATGGCAAAGACATGGATGATGGTGTGTGGCCATTGTTGCAGAAGAAGAGACTCAGAACTAAATGTAACAAGGTGTGCGTTGGAATCCCCTTCCCCGTTGTATTTTTTGAAATGGGGGAGTGACATCCCTGGGGGTAACGTTAATGCAGGGACTACCAGGTTGATGGGATCATCCTGGTAGAAGTCCATGACTTGAACTGTATCAGACCTGATAGCTTTGAGGTGTTTTATTTCCTCAGTAAGGTTCTAGATAAGCTGGAATGCTTGATCCAGACCTAGAGATGATGCAGATGATCGAGGAACTACTGGGGCAGCTCCCATCTGTGGAGTGGTAGGAGAAGCAATGTGATCCATCAATCGTGTCGTTGGGGTGGCCCTTGTGAAATATGTTGCTGGCACTGTCCACCACTCGGTAGGTGGAGCTGTTGGAGTAGCAGTAGCAGGTTGTGCTACAGGGTGGGTTGCTTGCATGGACGATGGGATAGACTAGAGTCCTACGCTAGGTTGTACCATTCGCGGGGCTTGGTAGGCCTGATGGCCAGCATAATGGGGCATCTGCAATGGTTGAAAAATAGGAGGAGAAGTAAATGGGGTCCATCATGTGGATGGGCCTGGGCCCACCATTAATGATGGGGCAGGTGTAAATGTAGGAATGGAGGTGGAACTTGCACACGAATGCGAGATAGGTACTATGTGAACATGTGGTAGGGTAGCCATGATCAATATGTGATGGGATGCAGGAATGGATTGATAAATAGTCTATAGAGGAATAGTGGTTGAGAATGAAATAGGGGAATAGGGGCGTTGGTACGCTAAGGGCATGACATGGTCACCCATTATCGATGTAATCATGGGTTGCGATGGCGTAGACGTGATCACGAGGGGAGCAGCAATAGACAATGGGTTCATCAAAAGGACAGGGTAGAAGGGATGGTGGCAGGGTTGGTTTGATCCCTCCCCCTTGGATTGAGAATCCAGCTCCTCCTATCTATCCTGGAAATCCTCATCATGATGATATGTTGTGTCTTGCAACTCCCTAGGCCTAATGACTTGGATCAGCTGATCTAAAATCCATTGGTTTGTTTGCGTCAAAGGGATCAAAATGCCAGGAGTGGGAATAAATTCCTTCCCATTGCAATAGGTGAACTCAAAGCTATGCTTCTCTTTGAACTCTTGTGCATCTAAGGGTAGGTTTTCCTGCACCTTAGTGCAGAGGAAGTTGTATCACTTGTATTGTTGGGCCAAGCCCTCAGGTCCCCAGTTTTGGATCCTGACGGATCGACGTGGCCCCAACCCTAGGCTGAGTAGTTGTTTAGCGCTTATGATGCCTTGAACCATGAGGGGAATCTCAACATTAGAGGTGTTAGCAATAATGCTTTGGGAAGTCATTGTCGCAAAGCTAAAAGGATTTGCAAACGAGGAAAATGAGGGGATCGGGAAGAAGTCAAAGGCTTTATGTCTTGCTGTATTCTAAAGGAACCGTTAGAGTGACTAATCTGTACCACACGATGCGTAAACAACCACAAAGGGGTGTCACGTTTACACTAGTATGTGACGGGGTATAGAACGCGTGCAAAACTACTATGAAAACAAAAGGGTCAAATGGTGATCAGAGGTTTTATATCCTATAGGGTCCTGAAGGAACCATCGAAGCGACCAATTTGCACCACATGATGCGTAAACAACTAGTAAAGGGTGTCAAGTTTACACTAGTACATGTCAGGGTGCAGAATGCTTACAAGACTACCGTAAAACATGGAAAAGGCACCAAAAGGCCCTCCTTCTAGTGCCAGAAAATTGTAGCAACCGAAAACGTCAGCAGCTAGAAACATCGAGAGGTTGCTAGTCAGACAGTTTTAACCCTAGATCCTCACAAGGGTCATGCTAGATAAAATGGATACAGAGTGCCTTGAATCATCTGGTCGATCAGAAAAGGACTTAATCGGTGTCACTAACCTTTTGCAAATACATAATTTGAAAACAATTTTTATAATGTAAAATATTGATTATTATATGTGAGGAAACAAAAACGATGCAAAATGCAATGATAAGAAAGAGAATGAAATAAATTGGAGTTAAGAAATGCACCACTTCAAGATTACGACTTTACTTTGTCAAGGTGGATACAATTGTTTGCGCGACACTGGTGATGGGATGCGATATCGCATGGGTTGCGATATCGCGTCTTTTCTTGTGATATATCAGCCACTGTTAGTTCTAGAAATAAGAGGTGGCTCTCCCTTGTTTCTCCATCTAGATCTAGGCCTTAGCCAAACTCTTACCATTTTTCCATTACAGAGTTAGAATAATTTCCATGTGCCTGTAGTAGGAGTCCCAAAGTGAATGGATCTTTATTTGAGCAATTCTGTACCTGAGCACAATTGTGTACGGTAATAAAGATGAACTTTTGGATAAACCTTGCAGCATATGGACTAAGCTAAATAGGACTTTAATTATTGTTAATTGTTTAAATTCTTTCTTTAGTACTTAATCTCTCTCAACCCTTAACTCTCATAGTTAAGTGCATTCAGTACGACCGCTTCGAGCATGTGCGTTACACTTGCTAATCCAAGTAACGAATAGTGTTTGGTAATCCCAGCAACATTGCATTGGTTCAGGGTGTAAAATGGCAAGTGGGAACAGATATTGATGCTAGGGTAATTAAGGCTTAGTTAGTTAACGTTAGTTATTTACTCTCTTCACCCCTTTCCCTCTTAGCATAGGCAATAAAAGAGAAAATATATAAAAATCACATACCTCAAACTCACTTAACCATACAACTATGACAAATACAAGTGATTTTGGGAGAACAACGATTAATTAACCTTAGGTGTTCCATAAGGCGTGTAGGCACTTAGTCTGTGGAGTTCGACTAGATCGCGTGTGTAATGCTTGTATTCATATGGTTGAGTGTAGGGGTACCTTGCCACTCATCAGCTGGGAAGCACGGAGATCCTGAAAGTAACCAAATAAGTTCAAAGCAAGTCAACTGTATGCTTGAATGTGGATTCACGATCTAACAATGCAAAATTCTACACAAGAAATAGAAGGGAGCTAACAAAATGCCAAACAGGAGTGCAAATTGTTTGATTTTTGTCAACTTGCCGATGTTAACAATGCTCAAGATTGCCAATGCTTCTCAAATTTTCCAACCATAGTTTTTACCCAAATTTGCCAAATTTGCCAACTTGTAAATTTTCCAACAATCGCTAAGAGCCAAAAGAAATTTTTGCCAACCCTTTGAGCATTGCTTGTCAAGGTATTTATAGGGCTAGGAGCACACGGAAGATGTGGGTTAGACATCATGTGTTCTCAACCCACAAGATGTTGACATGTCCACATTGCATGGACATGCAAAGCTGATTGATGAGCCTACTACGCTACAATTATGTTGTCAAAACTTGAGATGTTGGGATTAGGTGTGCCATCAATGCAAACAAGGAGTGAAGCACACTGATGTAGCGTAGCCACCTGCTATGCTGTGCTACGCTATGGAGCATAGTGTGGCTGCTTGCTACGCTATGCTACGTCCAACTACCTGCTACGCTATGTTACACTGTGGAGTGTAGCGTAGTTGCTTGTTACAATGTGTAACGTAGCATGTTAGTGTAGCGTAGCTGCCTACTACGCTATGTAGCATAGCATAGCATAGCCACCAATTTGAGGAAGAAATCTACTATGGAATTAATTGCAAGTGCTGGAAGCCTTTGAAGTGTGTCGACTAGTTCTGCATGTTTGCTACACTATGCTACACTACATAGCATAGCATAACGTAGCAGCTGGCCTTAACTGTGATTTGCACTTAAGGTGTAAACTTTTTCTTGATGATCATGCTGACCATTCTGCAACCTTTTTTTTATGTGACGTGAAATTTGCGAACTTGCTGATCCTGAGATGTCTTTTGTCACTTTTTGCATCATTGCTACACTGTGCTATGCTGTGTAGTGTAGCATGGCATAGCAGTCAACATAGCCTGCTTTTTTCCCAACCTGCTACTTTTTTAGTAAGGAGAACTTTGCTAAATGACTTGAAGTCGAGTGAAGCAACTAGTTTTGAAAGGTCGGAGGTGCTTGCTAAGTGCAATTGAAATCATTAAGCAAGCTAGGCCTTTCTGTCTTGCTTTTGCTACGATGTGCTATGCTGCATAACATAGCACTTCATCCTACAACTGTCTTCTGGGGCCTGCTACGCTACATAGCATAGTGTAGTGTAGCAAACTTCTTGACTAGAAAACTTGTTGAACTGTTTTACGTAGCCTAAGCACCGTTGACAACTCCATGCATCACTTCTGAGTAGATTGTCAGCTGGATGAACTACCCAAGTGGGTAGGCCGGAAAGTCCATTGGGCTTGTCAACACCGGGAGTAGAAAATTTCCGAATTGGACAGTCTGAACTCAAAACATCCATTTTCTACCAAACTGCCATGACGCTGCACTTGTGGAAATTCTTTGCCTAAATTCTAAGACCCTAGTGAAGCAAGAGGGTCTCAAAATTTTAGGGTGTTTCAGTTTCCTAAGAAACATAGAAGAGGTTTTTCTAGAGTTGCTTTATATATTTCCACTAGTACCTTGAAAGATGGAGGACTGGGCCTCATTTTTATAAGTGAATTTCAAAGCACATTAATGGAAATGATATTTGGATGTTCCTTATAAAAAATAGACATATGTAAGAAAAACCTAAGAATAATAATAGTTGGTCTTCTAATAACTTTATTTTTAGTCTTCTTTTACTTGATGTAATTTTTATTCCTAGTTTTCCTATTCCTAATCAAATTTGGAAGACCTGGTTCAAGCTTATTAAATATTAGAATTATAATCATATTATAGTTTTAAAAGATATGATCAAGTAAATTATTCCATGATGGTTTTTTTTTAATAAGGAAGCTTGGGCTACTAATGTAGCTAGATTATGTACCACTTAAAGCAAATTTGGTATGACTATAGTTTTTTGTCTACGTATGCATAATAGATGAATTATTTAGAATGAATCTTCTAGCCTCTATTGTTTAAATAAAAAGAGTAAATAGAATTTTAAAAATTTAGTTTCTAATTTTGAGATTTTATTTAATGTTAATAATAATTTATATCAGGCTTTTATAGATATTTTTTGGAAGGATGACACACATGTTTTTTCTTTTAATTTGAAAGTTTCTTATGGGATTATTATAGAGTGATTTTATTTATAAGAAATTTAACAAGATGTAGAAAATGCAATTATCATAGCACTTGTGGATGCGGAAAATAAAATATATTTGGAGAGGTCCTATAGTTTCCAAAACTTGTACCTTTTTATGATGCCTTATTTGTGAAGGTCTTCCTATTGTTATTGGTCTTAAATATATGAGAAATATTTCTTCTCATTGTTCTCTTTGTAGAAGTGAAGAGTCATGTTATCAAGTTTTTTTACTATCTTATTGCTCATCATGCTTAGAAACGAACATCCAAAATTTGTAATAACCCTCAATCAAGCATATATGAATTCATTCTTAGTGACCAATCTAATTTTTTACTTTATTTCTTTACATTTGAAATTTTCTTCAACCCCTTATTCTCGACTCTATTTTGAAGCTTTGATGTGAAATTATTTCTTAATTATAAGAACATAACTATAATCTTTCATTAGGTGTCAAATATGAAATTTTAAAGATGTTATTTTTGAGCTAAAACATCAAACAAAAAAGATCCCAATGAAAGCTAAATAATTAATCATTGATCTACAATATTAATTTATTTTAGTTTTGGAGGATCAAGAATGGAAATCTTTAGATTTGTTTGCGATTTTTTATCTCTAATTGATGTATTCTATTTTCTTTAAAGAGAGTTTTCTCCTCTTTATAAGAAATCCACTAGTAAGAAGTGAAAACTTGTGTGGGTGCTTCTAAACAAGGACAAGACTTAATCCTTTTCCTACCCAAGAGGGAAGGGTTTTCAAAATTGGTTGTAAGGATCAAAACATGAAAAGATATTCCCAAAATTATTAGGCTTGTTTTAGAAATTCTATTTGATGATCTAATATACTCTAATGGTTTTAGTATTATTATTTATTTTTTGGGGTTTTAATCCTCCTCTAGTAAAGGTAAGTAAATTGTACAGGATAAAGTAATACATGAAGGTGATTGACCATATATTTTAGTCAAGTATAGGCCCAACAATGGTGACATTGATATAATGTCTTTAAGGGATAGATGTTGAAGAAAGATAACCCTAAGAAACTCTCAAAGCATGACTTAAATATATTATTTACATATTATTAAAATTTCTTTTTCATTTTCTACTAGATTTTTTCTATTTTATTTATTATGCATGATGTCAAATGTTACACATATTTGATGTTAATGGAATACCTAGAAATGAGATGTCACATTTTCTTTTAGAGAAAACCATAATCCAAGGCCAATCAAAATCAAAGACTTGACTATGATATAATGACAAAAAACCAATCATGATCCAAGATGAATCATTAGCCATTGTCAAATTTGCATCATATCCAAGGTAAATCATTTTAAGTAAGATAATATATTTTCTTAAAATTTGATAGATATTAGTTATCATAATTTAATATATTTTAACTATACACCAATAAGGTACATCAACTATGAGAAACTCTAGTAAGATAAGGATAACATTGGTCCAAGAAACTATTACTCATCTTGTAGTAATTTGGATTCTTACATAGTGGTATAAGATAGTCCTTATGTCCCTTCCACAAGGCTAGTAACTTATAGTCAAATTCTTTTAGGACATTTCCTTTCTATCAATCTTCTCTTTCTTACATAATTGAATCGTAATAACTAGATATTTCATATCCTTATCTACATCTAACTACTAAAAAAACCTTTTTGATTAATATAAGGAAGCCAAAATAAGTGTGGATCATCTTAACTTAAATAGTAAGGGTTATTAGCAAGGGGATTGATATGGAAATTGTTACTTATTAGATGATAATGAATAATCTTACCTTTATAATCTTCTTCTTAAAGCTTGACAAACCAAGCCTAATAACCTTTATTCCCCTCTTTGAAAGTCTACAAGTTATTTTATAATTAAATTTAAGTTACTTAGATGTTATAATATCATCCTAAACCATATTAATAAGGTTAATTTAATAAAATAGATTATTTTAATTTTTAAAATTATAATAATTTAATTTAGTTTTCATGTCATGAGGTTATGTTTAATTCACAGTGCTCATAAAGATAATTCCAATGATACTAATTTTCATCAGTTGGACTTACAACTTGGGAGATATTGAGGTTCAAAATTTTTCAAAGAATATAATTTAATAAATGTAAAAGTTTTATAAATTTTAAAATTTAAAGTAATTTCTAAATGTTGGAACTATGAATTAAACCCATCACATTCAAATTAGGAATTTAAAATTTTAACATCTCTTGTACAAACCAACTAGACCATGTAGCTAGCTATACTAAGGATAGATGATATTTCATATATACATTTTAAAATTTTGAAATTTAATTTTTTAAAAGAAGCATCCTACTTAATCACATGACACATACCCTATCACTAAACATTACCATGGTACCTAATTACTTTTCAATGTGGAAGAAGCACATCATGGAACACTATCCTTTCAATTTACACCATTCACTATGACTCTTATACGTATCATTATTGTGCTTTCTCTATGTGCTATTGTAGCTCTTGATTTTCTAACACTAGTGAACCATTCTATGCATACATTACCATGGTTCATGATAAGCATGTGTTGCTTATTAAAATACCTAGCAAGACCATTATGGCCTCTGACTATTTCCTTACTATAGGAGCCATAGTAATTGGATACATGCCTTGAAAATACTTTGTTGTGGCCTTCATCTATATCACATCCATGCATAGATTTTTCCAACAACCATTGCATGCCCTTCAATAGTGCTAGAAGAAATCATAGTTTTTGAAATTGGTATAATTTTTTTGTCTTATTATAAAAATTAGGACCACAACTACATTAGGCCATGCTAGCCTATGAGGGATCACATAGCCCATATGGGGTCATCTGATTAGTACATGACTATGTTAGCCAATGAGAGGTTACATAGCATTTACATGGTTATGCTAGCCTGCACGATAGGCTCTATACAAATAAGTTTTCTTGCATAGGATTTCACAACCTATCAATGCCCATGTAACCTTTAATTTAGGCCACACAAATCCTTAGATGAGCTGCATCTAAGTAGATGAAATCATGTGGCAAGGCTACACACCTAGCACTAGTAAACCAATGCTAAAACCATCACACATATCCCTAAGACCAAAAAATAACATCCTTCACTTATTTTTAAATATCATAAAATACACTACATAAAGAAAATATATACCGTCTTTCCACTACCATGTACTATTGCCATTTTTCATAGTTGCGTTTATTAGCTACTATCAACTAGACCATCCAGATCACTAAAATCATTAATCGTATCTTTATCTTAGCTAGTCATTTTTGTTGGGGTTTTTAATAATCCTTATTTTTGTGATCTAATGCTTTTTCTAGTGGTATAGAGATGTAGTATTTATAGATATCACAAACACCCCAAGTTCATACTGACCTAAATACTATAGGCCTATACAAAGTGGATATTATGAACATTATAGATCTACATCAAAACTGGGCAAGAAATTTTAATTTTGACATTCAAATTTTGAACTAAAAACTTTAAATATAAGAATGTGCTAAAATTAGACCAATTAAGATTAACAAATTTCTTAGTAGTAGTAGAGATAAAAACTTTATAATTGAGTATACTAGTTCTGGAGTAGTACTAGGATGGATGACCTCTTCGAAAGCTCTTCAAGGGTCCTAAAATTCATGCCCAAAATTTAGAACTTTTTATTTTCATAAATTTTTCTTTTTGAAGTATTTTTCAATGAGTAAATAGTTTTTTAAGCAAATTTGAATATTTTGAACATAATAGTAAGATTAGATCCACTGTATGGAACTTCAAAAATTAAGTTTTAATTCACTTTCTTAAATTATTTCTCAATAGTATAAGAAGCTAAATTTAGCATAATACTAATATGTGATGTATTTGTTTAACATATAAATAGTTATTTTTACATTTTTTGACATTCTAAATTTAATGGTAAGATTAAATAGATCATTCAACTAGCTAATTACTAGATGATAGTTTGAATCATTTCTTAGTAGCCTATAACCTAGATTAACTTACCATGTCTAATAATTTAATAATTAGGTATAATAACTCTAATGATTTTTGGATATATTGGGCCTTAGAATTAGGAAACTAAGTTATAAATATAGTTACACCTAGGTCACTAACCCCTAGTTAGTCATTAGTTATACTACTAGAGTTAGTATCCTAAGTGAAATATAAAGGTCATTGAAAGTATAGGGAATGAAACCAAATCATTACCAATCCAAGGAATTATACTTGGAAACCAGAATTTGAAAAAATATATATATCAACCTAATAAGCAACTAGATTATCAAGTAGAGCAAATAAACCAAGATAGTATTCATTAAGAATCAACATGCTTCTTCATAAAGATCCTCAATTACATATTACATCATACTTGATTTATCCAAGTCACTAAGCTACTAGAATTAATAACCAAGAAAGAAGTTGAGAAGCAACTGTAACAACAGAAAAAATTAGTGCTAGAAAAGCTACCCATGTGAGATAGTCTAACTCATGAGTTAGTAGGTCTTGAAAAGGATCCAAAGCACCCTAGATGATCTTGCTGATTATGTAGGGACTTAGATATCTATTGCCAAATATTGTGAAATATGCATAAAAAGTGCAAAGAAAATAAGACCCAAAAAATTATAAATTTAATATTAAATAGTAGTAAAAATATTGTAAACAAAATAAGTTTAGAGAGTAGAGATTAGTGGGTTTTAAAAACATTAAAAAAGCATAAATGACTTTCAGATTTAGTGCAAGAGGCAAGCTATGATCTACACTTCACTACACCTTTCTACTTGCTTAATCTATACTGCAAATGGTTGAGAAAGATCATGAAAATTTGCAATATCTTCTTCATTCTTTGTCGCTACTTGATCTTTCAGCTACAAGTGTGCTATAAATTTTTCTTGCTAAGAAAAGATAGTCAAAAAGATTCTAAAAATGGCTTTAAATCTTGCATTTATAGGCTACAAATTTGTAACACTTACATTTGTTACAATTTTGAGCATTATCAATGGCTTCCTAGTCAAGGTGCAACATGTGGGCTAAAAGTCTAAATCCCATATGTTGACCTCATAGACTGCCCATTATGTGGAAATTTGATATCCATCATGTGAAACTAAAGCCCAAATCCCACATACTAACCTCACATGCTACCCATTGTATGGGATTGTGATGTCCATCATGTGGAACTAAAGCTGAACTTCCACACATTGACTTCAAATCTTACCTAGTGTGTGAAGCTGGGATGTCCATTGTATGAGGTGAAAATGTCCAATTTTATGTCCTATGGAGTATTTTTAGCCCCTTCCAATTGGCATACATCGAATTTATATCTTCTAGAGCATTCTTTAGTCTTCCACATGATAGGATACATGATATTTATAGCCTATGAAGCATTTTTTGATCTCACAAGCTGAGAATACATGGGATTTGTATCATGTGGAATGAAAACCTCATTTTTTACTTTGAAAATGGTTTAAAGTATTTTCAAAATAAGGCCACAAGCTAATATTTTTGGTGGAAGAGTAGGAAAATTATTTTTTTCTTTAATTCTCCACCAAATTACAATAAACATTTTAGCTATGGACTTTCATTTTCCACATAAATGTTTCTTGAGATATTTCATTTCCCTCTTTTTTTTGATGTTTTGAGGATTGACCTAAGAGATGTCAACAAAGAATGCAAAACACTGCTATAGGTTCATCACCAATGCTTCCTTTCTATACTTGATTCTGTATTTTTCAAATCATGCTAAGAAATGCTTATGAAAGTGAAACAAGGTTACAATGGGATGTTAAGAGTTCGAGATGAGATAATGACTATTTTTAACTACAAGAGAGTTGTTCCATGGTTAATAATAAACTCCAAATGTTGACATCATGGCTATGGTATGGTGGTGACATGCTTACTGATTGAAGTGGTCTTCATGCTATGTGCTCAAACTATTGGTTACTTAATAATATGTTAGAGGAACTAGCACTCCATTCTTGGGCTTCTTTGACCATTAAGCTCCTTTCTTTTGTTTGTTTGAAGTTGTTGTTTTGACTTTAGGCTTCATTGGCCTCTTGGATTTCTTTGCAACTTGTCTTCCTATTTTTTTGAGGAGTGAAACCTTCATTGAGTTTCATTATCAAGGCTAAATTATATTTTGTTTCCTTATTGAATGAGATGTATTATATTCAATGATCTTGATGATTGATGAGTGGAGAGGTACCCCTACACTCAACCATACAAAACGAGTGTAGCACGCACGATCCGATCGAACTCGGCAGATGGACTAGTTGTGGCACCTAGACAGTTATCCTTAGGTCGTAGTTTGTTGTCTTCCCACCTGGACTAGTGTTGTATTTGTCATGTATGGTTTAGTCCAAATGAGGTGTATGATGTGTTTGTAATCTATGCTACTCCTGAAGGCAGTGGAAAATAATATTAACTAAGCTAAGCTAGGAGGAAAAAGGTAAAAGAATCTAATCTAGCCTAAGTGCAACGAGCAACCGATTCCTTGATCAACCGTACACATCTTGGACCTCATGCATGACTACCATTGGGATTACCAAGCGTAGATCCTAGTTACACCACTGGGCTACCAACTAGTCACACTTAAATGCTCGTAATCAAGTCGTACTTGTTCCACGTTGCGATGAGTAGCCGATTCCTTGACTAACCGTACAGATCCTTAGATGCTCGTAATCAAGTCGTACTCATACCACATTCTAGGAGTTTAAGGGTGAGAGAGAAAGCAGTAAATAACATTAAATAAATAAACAAATAAATAACAAAGTGAATGCTACAATGATGAAGTAATCTCGATCTTTATTGCCGGTCATGTGCATGTCCAAGTACGTCACACTCGAATAAGACACCATACAATTACATTCACCACACTATGGGTAGACACAGGAAAAATAATCTATCTCTGGAGTGGTCAAACTGCTAGAGCTTCGCTACTTCTATTCTATCTATGCTAAACAAGGGAGATCCATGTCTATTCTATCGTGTACGCGATATTGCGGCCTATGCGAAACGTGTCTCATCAATGACCAAGTATATCAAAGGTGATGTCACATAACTATGGTGCATGAATGTTAAACATTGGGTTTTCATTATTAGAAAGGTAAATAAGTCTCTAATTTAGTCATAGGTTCATGACTTAGGAGGGGTAATGGACATAATATCAGGTAAGCACTATTGACATGATCAAACAAAATAACCAAATCTCTCATATCGAGCTCACATGGTGATTCACCTTTTTAATGAATCACATCCTTGCAATGGATTTGGGCTCATCTTGCAAGCACAACTCCAAGAGCATAACCAAATAAGTCAAAGAGTACATGTTCTTACAAAAGAATACATATGGTTATAAGAAGATATTGGCCATTATATGTTACAACTAGTGGAACATGATCACTTTTTTTATGCTTTGTAGATTTAGACAAATTTTGTACTATTTGAAATGCCAAAAGAGATATGAGGTCATTTAGGCTTACTTGTTGTAGGCAACAAGAGTTATCAATGTCATTTGTACTTGTTCAAACCTATAAACAAAGGAAAATAATACTAAAGTCTTTAATGTTGGCTTGTAAGGGTTTGATAATGTCTTGAGCAAGCTAGGTTTTAGTAAGAAAGTTGATTTCATGTGTTTTCTTCTTACCATCATGCTTTGAAATGGGGAATTCAACCAAGGAATTCTCTGTGATGTTTTTGACTTCAAGGTCAAGGGTACTTAGGTCATTCTAAGGAATGAAGGCTACATGGTCAAAGGCTTACAGGTTATCAACTTAGGCATTCAAGGGCAACTTTGTTGAACAACATCACAAGAAAAATTTACCTAGATTTTAAGGCTAGTCAAATTGCTTCCTCGTCCTTTTAGCTTAGTCATACTTGTCAACATAACCACATCAAGTGGCATCTGCATGATAAAATTACTAAATGATAAAATAATTGAAGACAATGTCATGATGGAGTAGAATATAGAAAAATAAGATCAAAACAAAATACAATAGGACAAGAGAAGCCAAAACTAGGTAAAACAATATAGAATGAGACCTAGATGATGTAGAATGATGTAGAATAAGGTTAAACAAGGGTTGAATGCGGTTAAAAAATGCAAAATGATGCCAAATAAGATCAAATGCTATCAAATAATGTAAAATTAAGTCAATAAAGGTAAAACAAGATCAAATATAATAATATTTGTTTGGTTTTTGTTATTTTATGGTCAAAATAAGAAAAAAATTTAGAAAAAGAAAGTTATAAGTAAGAATCGAATAAAAATAATAAAAAAAGGAAAAATCGTGTAAACTAGTTGTAAGCCTCTTGGAAAAGGCTTTTTTAAGCCATATTGATCAAGGTTTAAAGTCCATGGGAGCTCCTGCTATTACCATGCATTGTCTCACACATTGCCAAGTTTGTGGAGTCTTTCTGTCCATTATGTGGGGTTAGAAAACAACTTTTGATTACTTTAAAGGTTTGATTTTTGTTGAACTTTCTACTCTCAAGCCATGTGGAATCCTTTGTTAAATTAATGTGTAATTATTATGTTATATTTCATTTGTATGATGTTCACATGATGAGCCTACATGGTGGCCAGTGTTGGATTCATATCCCATCATGTGGAACTCATTATTGTTAGTTTTTATAGATTTTGACTTTGTTTTTGGCTTCTTGAGGTTCTTGAAACAACAACTAGGGTTTGTAGCTTGTATGATAGTTTTGAAGTTATTTTGGATGAGAGAAAAACTTTTTTATGCTCCATAGGATAGCTTGCACACTAGCCAATGTGTGAGAGTTGAGGTTCCATCATGTGGATTTAAAAATTCATCTTGTGGAGCTCTTTTATCTAGTTTTCTTGTTATTCTAGGCTTTTGTCTCAACATATAAGGTTAAGTATATGGGAAAAACTATTTTGAGGTTAGAAAGGAGTGAAGTAAAACATTTTAGAAGCTCGTACACTAACCCAATGCTTGCTAGTGTTTACTCTTATGTTCAAAACCAACTAGTTAAAGTGTAATAAGAAAATCTACTTAATTTTTGTTAGCCCCAAAAAGAGGCTTTAGTATTGTAAACTAGTATTTTTGCTGGAGCTTGGCCCCTTTGTTGTTCATGATATCACTTATCAACATCATCATTTTAATGCCACTATATTTTTTACTTTTAATGTTAATTTATGGTCTCATGATATTAATTTTTTTCATATCTAGAGGCCTATGGTGCTAACAGTGATGATGTTGATGATCACATTGATGACATTGTTGATTATAATGATCTTCTTTCAATGCCTATGGCTTAACTTTGGCCACTGTTGGGCTAGTTATATTTTGTAATTTTAATTATTTTATTGTAGCTTTTATTTAGCTATTATAGCCCTAAAGACCATTGATTATTATTATTATTTCTATGTTGCATAATGCAACTATGGATATGGAAATTTAGTTTCTATTATTTGTCACATGGTGTGATCACACATAAGGTTATGAACATTCTTGATCATAAGTTAACATTTTTTAGTTTTTATATTTTATAATTTCTATTTTTCTTTATGTTTTATATTTTGCATGTAAAAGGATGTGATTCAAACCAATAAGGCTACAAAATAAAATTTGGCAATATGACATAATAAGATGAGAATACATGAAATAAGAAATAATATTTAAAGTAAAACCTAGTCATCGAGTACATGAAAAGGAGAAGGAAGATAGGCCACATGTTTTCCAGTTTTAGACCCTAGTAGGCCATGGCTTCACTAATTCTAGGCCTTGATAGGCCATGTATTGCCAATTTTAGGCCTCGGCAAGCCATGTTAATTTTCTAGCAAGTGTAATATAATCTTGGAATAAAATACAAGAATAAAACAAACATTGAAACGTGGTATGAAGCTATAAAGGTAAATATTCAATTGTCAACAAAAGAAAGAATAGGATGTCTATGTAGGATTGTTGCTTGATCTATGATAGATCAATAAACATCTTTTGTATGATCTTACATTTACCATTCCTCTTGTTTGATATGGCAATTGATAGGCTCTCTAGTTGATCATTTAGTGTTGTAGCATAGAAGAAATTCTTGATGTTGTTATTATTGATTTTTTTTGGCCCCAACACATGTATCAAGGGTTTCATCTTGAACATCCACCTCTAAACCTCATTTGATGTTGACATTATTAACTGATGGTAGAGACACATTGTTTCCATGAATTACAATTTCACCATCCTCATATAGGAAGTGAATATTTGGATGTATAGCAGATGAGACTGCAAGAAGCTTTTCCAACCATGACCTTCCTAGGATCAATTTAAACCCAAGTGTTTCTTTAACCACTAGAAAGTTGGGGGATGTAGGAAACTATTCCCCAACTACAAAATCCATGACCCATTGAATGACTTGACTATTGAGGTAGAGGTTTCTTGAATGTTTTAAATCATGCCTAGTTTCTCAACAACAATAAATAGTACCACATTAGTTTCAACTCTATCATCTACATGGACATGATGAACCTTATACTTGACAACATGTATAGTAAAGAGGAGAGGGGTATATAACACTTCTCCATCCTATGAATCAACCTTTTCTTCATTCTCACAAAAGAAGAGCATGTGTTGATATTTTTCCATACTAAGAAAAGCTCACTCAATGACCAAGTGAATGGATTCTTTGTTGGCAAGCATGTCTCTGCTCATAGAGATAAAGGTAAAAATTTGGTCTAGTGCATCTCTATGACTAAGAGAAGTCATGACTAGATTGTATAGGTTTAATGACATGATATTTTATTTCAAGGACTATTTTTCTTCTTCAAGGAAATTCTTTTCCTTGATGTGTGATCTTTCAGCCTTGGTGGTATTAATTTCTTTCATTCTCCCTACCATTTTTGGCTCATGTCTTGGCACGTGTTTCTCAGTCCCCTTTCTCATGGGTGAATCTATTCTTAGTGTCATTTTTAGTGGTTCAACATACTTTAAAGTTGTTTATTATTGGCCACCTTCAATGGGCTTAGTTATTGGTTTGATGACAAGTTTTCTTGTTCATCGTTGTGGTGAATCCTTGTTAATTATTGAGTTATTGGCTATAATATGTAATCGTTGGCAATGGTTCACAAAAAATTTGCTTATTAAAAGTATAGGAACTCAAATAATGAATGGTTTTCTAGACTTAGAATGATTGATAGTGCATTGCTTGCATTGTGATGTTGATACCACTAAAGGGGAAATGTGTAAAAAAAAGGCTCTTTTGGAGCCAAAGGTGATGATACCTATATGACAAAGGGTTTTCTAGGCTTTAGATTTTGAGGCCAAGTAGTAGCTAAAGGAATCTTGATGATAGAAAATTCCCTTAGGGGACTAGATCATTTGGTTGTAGTAAATGAGACCATGATGTAAGAGTTTTTATTAGAGTTTGAAGAGTTTGGATCATTCAACATCATCTCTCCATGGTCAATCATCTTTTGGAGATCATCTTTGAGAGCTATGCAAAAAATTAGTATTGTGGCTAGCTAGTTGGTAATAATGGCAAAACGTGTCTAGCCTAAAGTACTTCAGTACTTTTAGATCATCTTTAGTTTCTATTGTTGGATCTCTGGCTATGTCATAAAGATGATCGTACCTTTTGCAAGCTTCCTCAAATAGTTACTTATGTTGTATTCAATTTTTTTGTTTTTAAGCAACTATTCTAGGAGCTTAGAGGACTTCATGGGCAACTTTGTGTATTTAGACCCATCCTTACTCTTGAAATTTAATCTTAGTAGGGTCCCAGTGTAAGAGGTAGATGATTGACATGAGTCAAAAGATGCATTTTGTTATGGTGATTTTCATCTTTCTACTTGTTTTGTATCCCTAGATACTGTGGCCATATTTGTTTTGCTTGTTTGGCTCTATCATTGTCCCTTCTAGAATGTTGATTTTTGTAGATCACATATGCTAGATTGTTGCTAACTTCTATAGCCTCTTCTATGTTCTTGATTTGCAAAATGGCTTCGCTTAGTGATCTAGGCTCTAAATAGTAAAGCTTTAACTTGATGAAGTCATTAATGGATTCCTTAAATATAGCCAAGAGGTGGGTCTCAAAGATCTCATTGAGCATTACATTCAATCTTTAAATGAACCTTTGGATAGGTTCAAGTGGCCTGTACCTCACTTTCATAAATTGGTCTAGGGTCATATTGGAGTTTAAGTTGTATTTGAAGTGGTTGATAAATAAAGCTATTAAGTCATCCAAGAAAAAGATAGAACCTCTAGGTAAGGTTTGGTACTATTTCAAAGCCTTTCCTTTGAAGGACATAGAGTAAATGCATAGTATCATATGAGGCCATGCTTGGAATAAGAGGTACATAAATCGGAAGGTGACAAGATGTGCATTAGGATCTCCTTGACCATTGTATTTGATGAATTTTGGAATAGGCATGCTTGTGAGTATACTTATTTTAGGCATGATAGGGCTGATGAAATCATTTTGGTTGAAGTCCATAACCTTTACCATTTATTTTGTACTGGCATCTAGTTTTTGAAGCTTCTTAATAAGGTCTTAGATTAGTTAGAAGGCTTGATCCAAGCATTGTGGAGCTCCTAAGGACTACACCTGTGGTTGTTGAATGGTTAGTGATTGTTGAATGGACAATGGTGTAGATAGAAAAGGCCTTATAACTACTATTATAGGAGGATTAAACATGGAGAACCAAGTTTGCATCAGGGCATGAGAAAAAAAGGGATTATTGGAAACAAATTGGTTATATGATACACATGGAATTTAATTTCTAAGAGAAGGACTAGCCAACACTATAAGAGGCTAGGGTCTAGAGGAAATTATTGGTGGAGTTCAAGGCATAGTAGTGATGGGGTACCAACATGGATAGTGAAGTGAACAAGAATAAAGGTTGGAAACTCAAGCTTGTGGAGATCATAGGGAGAATTTGACCTACTATTGAAATGGGAGGCATAGAGTTGAACATGGTCATCTCTAAATAGATCATTGGAAAAGATCCCCTATGAATGTATTTGGCTTGTAATCAGCTTAGAACTCATGTTAATCTTATGGGTAGGATCCTAAACTAGCCTTTTCACTAATTTCATCATTCTCTTCTGCACATACCAACTATGCCAACAAGTGCATATAAAATTTAGATAATTCAATGTGGTCATATGAGAAAGGAATGTATTTTTTTACATCTTTTTAGGTTAATTCATAGTGATGGTTAGAGTCAAAATATTTTCTTGGGATGCACAAACCTGCTTGAATTTTTGTGCATATAATGTTATAGTATTTTACATCAATGTTTACACACATTGAACTAAGTCCTAATTGCTTAAGAAACTCCCTACTCTCTACTATCACTGGGTCATTATAATCATACATGTGAGTATTTTCTTGGTTCATGGCCATGGAAATGATGTTGTGTGGTAGAATAGTTGATGTGAAAAATCAATGCATTCATCAAAATGATAAAGGATTTTAAAGTTTCTAATGTTTGAACAAGGTACAAGTTTGTAGCATGTAAGACCCATAAGGTATAGAGCTTCATCATGTGATACTTTTATAATGTGTAAGATTGCCCACTATGTGGAAGCCTCAGTACGTAAGACTACCCAACATGTGGAAATCTCAATGTGTAAAACTATCCAATGTGTGGAGATCTTAGCATGTGAGATTGCCCAGTGTGTAGAGATCCCAATGTATAAGACTAGCTATGTTGCAACCACAAAGTGATAACTTTCAAAATTTTTGTTTCAAGTATCTCCTGGCATACAAATGAGAAATGAGCAACATGATGGATTTTATGGCCACACAATGGGGCGATGTGATGGGTTTTGTGATGACATGATGGATTTTAGTAATATCCAAAAAATTTCCATTGGTTTTTGTGAACTATATTGACTTTAACACCATACAGTGGCTTTTGGGAAAGACTAAAAGAACTTTAAAAATGTTAAAACATTATTGATTCTTAGGATACACAATGGATTTTAGAGGAAACTCAACATATACTTGAAGATTATTGTAGGTAACATAGGTTACAAGAACACATGATTGGTTTTCAGCCCACATGATGGACTTTAAGAAAGCTCAAGAGAAACTTCTGTTGGACTAGATGGACTTGCACACTAAGGAAAAATGTAGATAGAGGGTTTTCTAGCACTAGAAACTATAATGATGGAAATAATTGATGCTGGAAAAACCAGGAGATCCCATGTGAGATAGTTTAACTCACAAATCCATAGACCTCAAAAAGGATCCAGAGCACCTTGGATGGTCTTGCCAATCACCAAAGGACTTGGAAATCTATTACTAAATATTGTGAAATATGTAGAAGAAGTGCAAAGAAAATAAGGCCAAAAAAATTACAAATTATGTATTAAATAGTGGTAAAAATATTGTAAACAAAATAAGTTTGGAAAGTGCATATCAATGGGATTTAAAAATCGAAAAAAATGTAGAAATGACTTTGATGTTTGGTGTAGGATGTAGGCTGTGTTCTACACTTGACTACACCTTTCTGCTTAGTTGATCTACACTGCAAAAGATTGAGAAAGGCCATGAAAATCTATAATATCTTCTTTGTTCTTTGCTACTACTTGATCATTTAGCTGCAAGTGTAGTACAAATGTTTCTTACTAAGAAAATATTGTCAAAAAAATCAAAAAATGGCTTTGAATATGGCATTTATATGTTGCAAATTTGCAATGCTTACATTTGTTATAGTTTTTAGCATTACAAATGGCTTCTTGGTCAAAGTGTATTATGTGGGTTGAAAGTCCAAATCCCATAGGCTGACCTCACACATTGTCCATCATGTGGGACTATGATATCCATCATGTGGAACTAAAGCCTAACATCCACATGTTGACCTTGCACACTATCCATTATGTGGGACTATGATGTCCATCATGTGGCACTAAAGCCCAACTTCCACACACTAACTTCATACACTACCAAGCATGTATAGTTGGGATGTTCATCGAATGAGCTGAAAATGTTCAATTTTATAGCCTATGAAGTATTTTTTTTAGGCCTCATAAACTAGCATACATAGAATTTACAACTTGTGGAACATTCTTTAGCCATTTACAAGCTAGGATACATGACATTTATAAACTGTGAAGTATTTTTTGACCTCATAAGCTAAGAATATTTGGAATTTACAACATGTGGGCTACAAACCTTATTTTTTACATTGAAAATGACTTAACATTATACCAAAACAATGTCACAAGCTGAGTTTTATGTTGGGAGAATAGGACAATTTTTTTGTCTTCAATTCTCTACCAAATTACAATATAAATTTTGGCTATGGACGTTCATTTTCCACATGAATTTTCCTTGAGGTGTTTTAACAATATTAGACCCCACCATCTTGAATGAGTCAATCTAATCATATAGTTGTTATTGTAGAACTAAGACTACATTTCTTGATTCCTAAGATTGATGAGAATTAAGGAGCTTTCTTAACTTAATTATAATTTTTATTTTTACTATTCTTTATTTATTTAACACATATTTGTAAATTTGGAAAGTAAACTATTTTAGAATGAGATAAGTAGAAAATGAGAATTTATTACACCTTGATCTAGGTAGCTAGAGATACAAGGAGATCATAGTGTAATCTATTTAGAATTGGTGGTTGGTAGTTGTTATGCTTGAAATTCATCTTTTATCATTACTTAAAGATTAAGGTAAATTTTTTATATAATAATATTTTTTAATGAATAATTTTCTCATTTATAGTTTATTTGTAGAATACATAGAAGAAATTTAAAATATTCAATCCCATTTTATAAGAACAAATCAAAAAATTAGAGCATTAGAGCATGGAGAAAGATCCTTTATGTAGACTTATTCAAGAATGAACGAATGCTAACAAATATAGGTTATCACATCACCATTCCCAGAATGGAGTTATTTCATAATAAAGATGGTAATGAGTTATAATAACTGATGTATTTATTATAAAAGACCTAAAGAAACATGTCATAATAAGAGACATATTTCTTAAGGTAATCTTTGATGGTTTGATCTAAAGTATTTATACCAAAGAATTAGACGTCATATTAATAGAGTTGTGAAGCTAGTAAAGGTGAGTAATGGATGTTGGATGAAGCACGACAAGAAGATGACTAGCCATCACTTTAGGTTGGGTATAGACATAACCTTGGTTGCACTATTGAATTGCCTCTAAGGGATAGATATTAAAGGAAGATATACTAATGAAATGCTCCAAGCATGACCTAGACATATTATTTTCATATAAAGTTCCTTTTTCATTTTATTCTACATTTTTCCTATTGTATTTATTACATATAATATTAAATCTTACATATATTTGATGTTTTCATGGCATCCAAGAATAGGATTTTACAATTTCACTTATTCTTTTATTTTCTTATTGGCTATTACAAATTCATTCTTCTATGATGTAGGTTATTTATTATATATATTATGGCCACTAGAACTCTTGATCATTTTTAATACCTTCTAAGATAGTCTTAGGCTAAAAAAGACATTGCTTAGAAAATTCAATTACAAAATAATCATATTATTAGGATAGTAAGATAAAATGATAGATAAAGAAATAAACATCCATAAATAGGTGCAAAGAGACAAAATAAAAAGAAATAATTTTAATATAAAGACATAATGTCAATAGCCCCTTGCATATAAAGCCAAAACTATTCACTAGGAAATATTAGTTTGCTTGCCTCTAATGTCAAAGAAAGCATTATTCAATAATCAATATAAGAGTGGAATAGAATATAACATGTAATATAAAATAAGGCATTGAACTACTATTGATCAGAATAATAACCATAAATAATACCACTTTCATATTCAATACCATAATATAAATAAATACCAAAAAGTAAAAATTTGGATTGCAACAAAGATAATGAAATATAAAGTTTCAATGTGCCAACTAAAGGGGATTATAAAGTAGAAAATACTAGCTAAACATTATTGAAACACCCCAAAGAAATCTATATTATAACCCATGGCCAATAGTCTTTGTAATTTGATGGAAAAAATAAAGGTAATACAATTGACTTATTTCCCCAAAGACGTTGTACCAGCTTCATGACTTTATGGTACCAATGTTATGCCAACACCATGACTCTATGGTACCGACACAATGCTAGCATCATGACTTTATGTTACCAATGCAATGCTAGTATCATACCTTTGTGCTATTAATGCAATGCTAGCATCATGACTCTATGGTACTGACATAATGCTAGCATCATGGCTTTATGGTACCAATGTAATGCTGCATGTAGATGTTCTAGGTAAAAAGGAAGGTACCAAAAATTTGTAAGAAATCACAATAGAATTAATTGACATTAAGACATAACTCAATGCCTATTTAAATGATGATCTACTTCAACAAAAATACTTTTGACATTCTTACATACACATCAAACCTGAGATCTTCAAGTAGTGTAGATGTCCAAGAGTCCATGACAACCATCACCATTGTTCCATAATGCATAGCACCAAAGACACCAAGATCCAATTTGCAACTAGATTGAGTAGAGCCAAATCTATGAGAGGAGACTATAGAACATGTCTTGCCTATTGTGTTAGAGTTAAAATCTATTATTTTAGTTTCAGGTTATAAAAGCCTGAATTTTTATCTCAAAAATCCATTTGTTACATTATTTTCAAAGATTCAATTATAAATTTTTGGTAATGTTGTGTTGTATTTTATTCTTACATTTTCTACAATTGTGTTTCCATTCTAGTTTCATTTAACGAATATTTTCTTATTTACATTTCATATACATTTGGTTAATACTTGGTAATAGACATCCAAGTCCTAAAGTGATCTATTGGACCATTTGAGATGCCCACAAATCCTTTTTGAGGCTCATGGATCTATAGGTTAAACTATTCTGATGAAGATCTTTAGCCCTCTAGTACTAAATTTTTCCATTGTAATAGTTTCTAGCACTAGAAGGAGGACCTCTATCTAACTTCTTCATCTAAAATTTTTGTAGTGTTTTTCTATTTTTTCTTTTTAAAAATTACATTAAAAATTTATTTCCAGTTCTACCCATTGTAGTTTGTAAGCTGCAACAAGTTTCGAGCCAAAACATACCTTTTTTATTGCTAGTTATAGTTTTCAGCATAGCATCATTACCTTTTTCTCTTTGCTACTGGAAACTTTGAGAAAATTACATTTTATTATTATTGTTATTGTTTGTAATGTCATTACCTATAAAAATATCTTTTTAAAAAATAATAAAAGTGAGGTGTAAATTTTACAATTTCAGTTGTAGTGTAGATGCTAAAACCTCCCCCTAATTTTCTAGCATCAACACAAGTTGGAAAATTTTAAGTGTCATTGATCCTCAAAATTATTGATGCAACAACATTATTGATGCTTAATGTCATTGATGCTACAATGTTGTTGATGCTCAATCATCACTGACACTACAATTTTGTTGACACTCAAGCATCATTGACGCTACTCAAGTGTCATTAGCACTCAAGTATTATTAACACAATACTATCATTAATGTTCAAGTGTTATTAACACTAGATAAGTGTCATTAACACTCAACATCATTAACACAACAACATTTTTGATGCTCAACATCATTAATGCAACAACATTGTTGATGCTCAATTTCATTGAGGCTACAACATTGTTGATGCTTGAACATCATTGACACTACTCAAGTATCATTGGCACTCAAGTATCATTGACACAATAATGTCATTAACACTACACAAAGTCGCATTAATGCTCAATGTCATTGAAGCTACACCATTTTTGATGCTCAAGTGTCATTGATGCTACAAAACTATCATTGACACTGCAAGTGTCATCGATACTCAAGTTTCATTGATGCTCAAGTGTCATTAACAATACACAAGTGTCATTAATGCTCAAGTGTCATTAACACTACATAAGTGTCATTAATGCTCAATGTCATTGATGCTACAATGTTGTTGATACTCAAGTATGTCATTGTTGCTACAAAACTATCATTAACACTACAAGTGTCATTGACGTTGCAATTTTCACTAACACTGCATAACTATCATTGACACTATGCAACCTACATTAAAGCTACAACTCTTGTTGATATTATAACCTTCATACGCTATGTGTCATTAATACTACGTTGATGTCTTTTCATTGACTGACTATATTACCTTTCAACCTTACCTACATGATGCCAAACCAGGATGGAGTCTATGTGTATGATCCAAAAGACTTAGCTATCATTGAGCATAGATAATCACTCAACTAGAGGAGAAAGAACCTAGATTTTGCTATGATTAATTAGAAGTTTTATAACTTCCTCTATGCTAAAATATAGGTTGGTCTCCTAATACCACATTTCAAATATAACATTAAGAAATGGTTTGAAATAATATGTCAAGATGGGAAAAAATACATCCCATCCCCTTATGATAAGATCTCCCTCACTGACTTCTATGAACACATGCTTATACAACTCATAGAAGTCAATGAGTGAAGTGAGGAGCTTAGCTTAGATTGAGACCAGGAAGAACAAGATGAATTTGAGGTAGAACTAGAACTAGATACCTTCATCAAGAGCCTTTTCAAATAGTCATATTCCCAAACAACTGCATTCAATTCGACATCCCCCACCTCATCTATGGGACTAGTTTCATAACCTTCCTCTTCTCCTAGGTATCCCACCATGTTTGGGACAATACCCATTATAGCCATGCATTAGGCTTAGCCTATATCTTAACCAACCTCCTTGTTTTCATCCATGCCCTTTGCAACACAACCTCACTTCACAAGACCATCATCGGTGGTACCCATCAAATTCGATCCTTTCTTCATCCCAATGGGCCCATCTGTGGGATCCCAAGCTATGCAAGACTATCACACCCATTTTGTCCCTTTCATTCCTAAAGTCCCAATGCAAACCTCATTATCATTATTCAATCCTCATGCCACCATGATCGACTAACTCCTTCCATCCTTGTCATAGCCTATTGTAAGGTCACAAGCCTCCCAACTTCTTCCATAATCATTTGTACAAATTTCACAACCCACTGGAGTGCCCTAAGGCTTGGATCAAGCCTTCTAGATGATCCAAGGCCTCATAGAAGAGCTACACAAGCTTAAGGCTTCTAAAACATAGATGCTTAAAATAATGAATTTCTACAAAGATGATCCTATTAGTCCAACTGTCCCCCAAATAACTCTTCTTGCAATCATTTTCATCCTCTAGTTCATCAAACACAATAGCGAAAGTGATTCCAACTCACACATCATTATATTTCATTTTGAATGCTTCTTCTTACAAGCTTGGACTCATACCATTATGCATGTCTTCCATATGTCCCTCACTAGGAAAGGTTTGGATTGGTATCACATGTTACCTAGAGGATCTGTTACCTTACTAGATGACTCAATTTCACAATTCATTAACTAGTTCAAGTATAACTTGAAATCCAATACTACTCTTAACCAACTAATGAAGGTAAATCAAGGGCTTCTTGAACCTTTGCATAAGTTCATATAATGATGGAATTCTCTTCTCAATGACATTCCCAAACCCAGAGCTGAGACACATCTTATGGCCATATTCAAGAAGGTAGTTATTGACTTCATTAAGTCCAAACTCTATTACTTAGACCTATAGTCCCTTAGTCAAGCTTTCTTCTAAAAAAAGAACATAGAGTATGCTACTAAAGCTAGCCATGGCCTTGCCTATGTGGCATATAAAAATCAATATACATCGAAGTATAAAGACAAAGGCAAGTAAAACCACATAGTTATAGACATTGTAGCCAAAGAGACCAAAATGATGTTAGGGCCAAGAACAAATCAACCAAAAGACACCACCACCATCGCTCAAGCCTTAATGTTTGGGGCCTCTACATCTAACCAATCTAAGCCTAACTTTGAGGAGAAGGATTGGTCAAAATACACAAATTTATCCATAAAACCATCTAAGCTCCTTGACCAATTGCTAAATAATGGTCAAATCTAATACAAGCAAATGACTAAGAGTGCTCACAAGAGGCAAGATCATTTATGTGAGATCATTAAGGGTTCAACTATAGCAACCAAGGATGAACAACTAGTGCAAAAATACTTTAAATTAAATTGATTCTACCACTATCATCAGTTGTCTAGTCATGATACAGACTTCTACATAGCCTTAAAGAATGACTTGTAAAAGATGATAGATAATGGAGAGTTAGTATTAAACTCTTTCAACCTTGTTAGGCCCTAGAACCAACACATGTAGGTATATAAGGATTCCTTAAACACTAACAATAGTACCTATACAATAGCCACATTCAATATTAGCAATAATTCTAAACCTACTTAGGAGCCAGTTTTGATTTGAGTACTTCATTATGATGAAAGGACTTCAACTTTGTTAAGTTCAAGGACTCTTTTATCATAAGGATACCATAACCAAAACCTCCTAAAGAACCATTTATTATTAGAGTTCCCTCTCCTATCACTATTAAGTTCACAACTCAAGATGATCAACGTCCTTCTGTGGTGGCCAATGACTCAACCTCCTCACAACATAATAACAAGAAGTCACCTACAAAATAATGTAAAAAGAAAAATTCTAAGACAAAAGATAAGGATAATGCAAAACCAAAGGCATGGAAAGAGGTAGGTTTACCAAATCCTACTTTCATTTTAGAAGTACCTATGAATTTAGATAATCAAGCTACTTTAGCAAGCCTAATTAAGAGGGATGATGAAAAATAAGAAAAGGGAAAGGAGCCTAATCTACAAATGTTAAAGCATGAGATAAAAATATTTGGTAGAATGAAGTTAAAAGTAATAAGAATGAAAAAAAAACAATGAATAATGATAAATAATTTCTCACTGCCATGGAGTAGGTCAAGTTCTCACTTAAATAGAAAAATAGCTTATTGAGATTATATGACTTAGTTATGACCTCTCATTCACAACGTAATGTCTTAGTTCATATGTTAACTTCTATTCTTGGTAGTAAGGACATCCCAATGAACCAAGAATCTATACATGTAGTAATAGTACCACCCTTACCTAAAGAACAAACAAGGTCAACTACTTTAACATTTTAGGACAACTAGATAAAGATCAACTCACAAACTATTGGTGGGATGTTAAGGGATCCCTTATTTATAACAATAATAGTGGGCCCATACAAGCTACATCACATACATATAGATGATGGAGTCGCTACTAATGTTATCCCCTTCCCTATTGTAGAATATTTTGGCTTGACTAAACACATTTAGAGAACCTCCACCTTAGGGCTTAAATTATTTAATGGATCATGTGTAGAGGTGAGAGTTAATTTCATTGAACTTTTTGATTGGGCAATAGTTCCCCACATCAAGTGATTTCCTTGTCGTGGAAGAGACACAAGGTTTCAACCTAACCTTTTGGAGACCCTGGTTAGACAAACTACAAGCTATGTCTTCCCCAATTCACTAAGAATTTGATCTATTTTATGAGGGAGGTGAGATTATTATTCATGGGGATAACATGGCTTCCTTGTCTATCAACAATGTTGATGTAGAACAAGGATTCTAGGAGGAGTTTCAAGAAGAATCTCCTAAAATCCAAAACATAGCTAAAAAGCCCAATGAAATTGACTAAGTCAAGACCAACAACACACAACCTACTAATGAATCATGTGATGAACTTCCATTTAGCATGGTGAGCAAAGGGAATGAGAAGTATAAAATCATACAAAATAGACCTTACACATTTTCTAATCTCTCAAAGATTAGAAAGAAATTACATGCTTGAACACTCATCCTACTCTCTTAACCTTGTACACTATGATGTAGTATTTAATTAATATCCTTACTTTCAACTTTTACAATTTACATTATATCCATGGACTTTATTTTTATAACTAATTTATTTATGCCTATTTCATTTGTGTTCACATAAAATCATAAAATGCCATTAAAAATAGAAAACTTAAAATATATAAAAATATGTTAAAAATAAAGACTAAAAGGCCAATTTAAAACTAAAAATAATAATCCATAATAGTCAAAGTTAAGACCAATGGTAGCCATGCCCACAAGGTATGGCAAATAATAAAAAAGTATTCATAATGTCCAATAAAAGAATAGTAAAAGTAGCTAAATAGTGGGCAATATCCAATGACAAAAAAATCAAACAAATTAATCAATGTGTAAAGCTAGGTCATAGGAGGAGGAGAAGTGTCATCACTATCACTAGGGCCATTAACATCACTAGCATCACTAGAAGCCTAGACAACAAAACAATTAAAGATATTATAAACCATAATAACTTATGAGGATAAGTATTAAAAATATATAACTTACAACTAAAAAATAAAGCATTTCTTTTCCAAATTTTAGCAGAATCAGGGGCAATGTCTTTAGGGAAAATTTTCTAAAGATCCACTTCATATTAGTCTAGTTAACATCCTCTAAATTCACACTTGTTAGGACCTTCCCATTCTCCCCATCCATCCACTCAGGTGGATCATGAGAAATGTTGGCAATAGTGATTGCTCTAGAAGTGGTAGTAATATGAGGAATAGGGTCATTAGCAGCTATCACTAATTTCTCAAACAATTAAAAGACATCCTTTACACCTATGCCCTATATGAACAACTTGTACTTACATTTTCTGATAGCTACCTAATTCCATGAGTTTTTGTATTTCTATTTTTCCATCTTGTAGAGTCATTTGTGAGCCTTTTTCTCCCTACTCCACTCCAAGTTCAAGGCATAGTGATCATGCGACTCCTTCATTTTATGAATCAGATGCATGATCTGCATATTCTTCTCCATAATGCATCTAGCTATGGCCACCTACCCTTGGATGGCACTCCAATATTGAGACCACTCGATCTCCTTGGTATGTAAGAAATTCTTAATAACTACCTAGGCCTCTATGAATTCCTTACAATCCTTGATGAGCATCAAGGTACCCCTACGCTCAACCATAAGAATACAAGCATTTCACGCACAATCTGATTAAATTCCAAGGATGAAGTTCTTATGCACCCTTGTGGAACATGTTGGCACAATTGGCCATTACATGGAGCAGTCAAGAAGGATTTGTTTAAAAAATGAGCAGAAAATCTCTGGTTAAAATTTACAGTCCAGTCTTGTGAAGTTTTTGGGAAAAGAATGATAAATAATCCTGATGATAAAAGCTTCTTTTTAAAAATTAAGACTGTGTCAAATAAAGGTTGATAATATATGCAAGCAAATGCTACAGAGGTGCTTGCATTATTGGAAGAAAACATGAGAATAAGCAATTCATTATTCCACAAAACAGTTTCAGTAATATACTGTATGTGGATAGATTGGAACAGGTTTTCTCAGCAATTCATTACTGGAACTCCATTCTCTATAAACATTACTGTGCCAGAAAATACTTACTGGAATTTGCAGCAACAAGGTCAAGGAAAGCAAAAATAAAAACGCAGTGTGGATGAAACAAGAACACAGTAGTGAGGCCAGTTGGAACCAAGCGTTTTTACGCCCGGAAATCATTTCACATTTGATGTATAATTTTGCCAAACACTTGTCCGGAGGGCTTCTCTGTTCTGCTGCGTTTTCTGAACAGGAATTATCAAAAGCAAAGAGAATACAGCCAGTTGTCATGCCAACTTCTTGCCTGGAACCCCNAGGGTAAACCTCACCCAATCGCGGATGCAAGAAAAAGAAACGCGGAACAAGGGAGCAAGATATCAATCGCGGGAGGCCCTAAATCAGTTCGTAAGGGCAGACAAAAATCAAACACAAAAACCCCCGTTTCTCCCAGCGCGTAGTGATTACATTGCAGTTGCAGAGATTTGTGGAAGGTAGTTTAAATCCGGGTTTGCTGCAGGTTCTGGACAGAAATGAGCAAAAGACCGTTACCCTGGAACGGTATGGAGCGATTTGCAGGGAACGGAAGACACACATTTCACCATTTTGCAAAAACAAAAGGGGAAATTATCTAGTATATATTCATAACATGTGGTACTCATCGTATGAAGTTTAAGAAAGCTGATATAATCTAAGTTATGAAATGAATCATTTACAATTTTAGTTATTTTGTTTTTGCTCAAAGTCACATTACATTGAAGTGACATTAAAGTATTTTACATTAGAATCACATTACATATATTTGATATACATATATGAAGTAAAATATAGCTTACATCTCCATGTATTTTAGGCATTATATTTTAAAATTTTCCATGATATTGGACATGAGGCCATTTGTCAATTGTAGCATTTTTATCTCTTTTATGGTTTCAACCACCCAAGATATTTTGTAACTTACCTAGCTTGTTGGGCAAGTAATTTTCTGATTGGGTAGTCCAATTACTTGGGAGAAAAGCTAGGTGAGATATTTTTGAGATATTTTTGGGATATTTTGGAAGTTGTAACTTACCTAACTACCTTAGACCCTATAAAAAGGCTTCAAGGGTAGGAAGGAAGAGGACGAAAGGGGGGAAGCTCTCACTTGGAGACACACTTGGAAGATTTGT
>MNCI01006117.1:0-17548 GCA_015680685.1 Gnetum montanum | reverse complement strand
TTTCTCTACCCCTTTTATCTAAAATGTCAAGATCAAATTCTTGAAATAATAGGCACCATCTCATTATTCTTACATTTTCTATTTTTTTAGTAGTCAAAAATTTAATGGTTGAATGTTCTAGTCTTATATCCTATTAAATAATGTCTAAACTTATCCAAAACATACACAATGGCTAAAATTTCTTTTTTTGTAGTTGTATAATTTACATGGGCTTGGTCTAGACTTTTAGACACATAATAGATTACTTGTGGATTATTATCAATATATTGTTCTAAAACTACCCCTACAACGGTGTTGCTAACATCGCACATCAAGTCAAATGGAAAATCCAAATTAGGTGCATTAAGTATAGGGGCAATGGTTAATCTTTTCTCTAATTCTAAAAATGCTTCTTGCTAATTATCAATCCATACAAAAGGAGCATCTTTTTCAAGGAGCATATAAAATGGTTTAGCAATTTTTGAAAAATCACCTATAACATCTAGCAGGTCCTAGAAAGGACCAAAGAGTCTTTAAATTAGTTGTAGTTGGAAGTGTAGATATTACTTTCACTCTTTCTCCATCCATTTTTATCCCATCCTTAGAAATAACATGTCCTAATACTATGTCGTTCGTAATCATTAAATGACTCTTTTCCCAACTTAATTTTAAATTTTTCTCTATACATCTATCTAAAACACATTCTAAATGTTGTACTATTTGTTCATATGTATCCCCATACACCAAAAAATCATCCATAAATACTTTAATGTAATCTTCTAACATATTAGAGAATACTAATATCATAGCCCTTTGGAAGGTAGTAGGTGCATTACAAAGGTCGAAAGGCATCCATTGGTAAGCAAAAGTTTCATACAAACATGTACAGGTTGTTTTATGCTGGTCCTCAAGTGCAATGGCTACTTGATAGTAACCACTAAACCCATCTAGAAAACAATAAGAGTCATGCCCTTCTAATTTTTGTAAAATTTGATCTATGTAAGGTAAAAGAAAATGACCTTTCTTTGTGTTTTGATTTAGTTTCCTATAGTCTACACAAACTCTTCATTTTCCAAATTTTTTAGAAACTACCATAATAGGACTTACCCATTCACTATTAGCTATTAAATAAATAATTCCTTCCTTCCAAAGTTTTGAAATCTCATTCTTAATATTTTTTTTTAAAAGCTAGATTAATTTTTCTCGAGGGAATTCTTACTAGTTTTACATTATCTTCTAAATAGATATGATGTTGGAAAATGTTGGGTGAGATTCCTTGAACAAGGTCCTCATAAATCCATGTAAAACACCTTAGACTTCCTATGTAAGACTTCTAATAATTTTTCTTCTTTCTTGTCAGAAAGTTGGAAATTTATTATTAATGGTTTATTATGATCAAGAAAAATGTACTTAAGAGTACTAGGTAATTCTCTAAGATCCAAAGAATCATTGTTTGGTGATTGAATTGCTTCTCCAATGTTGCTTGAGCCCAAATTCAAAATCTAATCAATGAGATCTTGTTGTTCTTCTGTAGAGGGATCTAAAGATCCTCCCTCATAATTGTTTAGTACCAATGTTTTCCTATCTTGGGCCATTACTAAAGTGGGTATTGTATAGAGAATTCTTGCTTCTTTCAAATATTGATTCAATCAGTCCTCTTTTGCCTTATCATATACATTTATCATAAAAGTAAGATTAGCAAAAGATAATTGGAGTTGCCCTAATCTACAATTGATCACTGCATCATCTATTGCTAACCAAGGTCTACAAAAGATGATGGGAAAACAATCTAGATCTTTTACCTCCAAAACTACAAAGTCAATTTGGTATTTTCCTGTTTCAACCTCTATTATGAAATCTTCTAGTATTTCTATATGTTTTACATTAGAACCATTATCCAAAGATATTGTGGTTTTTACCTTTATTATATCCTCTAAATTAAGTGACATAGACATTTCAGGTGGCATGGTATTGATACTGGCTCCTAAATCTAATAGGCCATTCTTAATAATATGTTCATTTATTTTAATTGGAATGGTAGGAACCCCTGTGTCTTGGTATTTTGAGACCTCATGACTTTTTATAAGTTGAGAAAGATTATTAACTAAATAAACTTACTTAGGAATATTTTCTTTTCTTCTCTTAGTGCAGAGTTCCCTTAAGTACTTAGCATAAAGAGGTGTGTCCTTTATTGGTTGTTCTAAAGGAATATGAAAATATAATTCACTAAACATTTTTAATATATGGAATTTAGTTGTCTAGTCATCTTGCAATTATTTAGGAAAAGGAGGTAAACTTATTTTTCTAGGCAACAGAGAAGAGAGTAATGGTTGTTCTCTTTCCCTAATTAGTTGATTTTTTCCTCCTTATTTAATACTTGTGGCTAAACTTATTTTTGTGTCTCAACTTCTTGAAATCAAACCTTCTATTGGGGTTTAGGCTTAATAGTCTTTCCACTCCTAGTAGTGCTAAAATGTAATTGTTCTTTACCCTTTCTTTGAGAGGTACAATTTGGCTCAAGCTGAGAAGGTAATTCATTCTTTAATTAGGTCTTGAAATCTTCTCCTTGTTTCACTCATGAATTGCCTACTTTCTTCAATGAAGGAAGTAAGACTTTGGGTAGTTTATCCAGATGTTTATTAGCTGGATTCTGAAATGGTCTAAAGTTATTTTGATAATATTGTTGTTGAAAATCTAGTCTTTGTGAAAATGTGATTGTTGGTTGGCTTCTATATTGTTGAAAAGGCTTCACCGATTCTTGCACTTCCTCATGATAATATGGTAAGGCTAGACAAGTGGTGCAGTCATGTTGTGGGCTACCACAAAGGCTACATACTTCACTTTGTACTACATAATCTTATTTCTTTATTAATCATGTCAACTCATCCACTTTTTTATTTAATTGTTCAATTTGTTGGATCATGCCTTACATGATGTTGGGTTTTAGCCATCTCTTGCTCTGATCTACTAATGAATCTATGATTCAATAGCCTTCTTCCAATATTACATTTAAGATATGTCCACCACATGAAAAGTCAACATTTTGCCTATAATATGCTAATAGGCCTTCTACAAAGAATTGAATAAGTTGATTGGCTAGAAATCCATGGTTGGTATTCTTCAAATATAACCCCTTAAACCTATCAAAAGTACTCACATAATCTTCATCTTCTTATTGCATAGAACTCATTAATTTCTTTCTTAATGAATAAATCCTAGAATTAGAGAGAAATCTTTGGAGCACAGTAGCCTTGAATCCATTCCATGAACTAATTTGTGTCCTAAGAGTTTATAGCCAAAAATTAGCTTTATCTTTCAAGGTTGATTTAAAAGTAATCATTTTAGTTCTATCCCCACTTTGAGATGCTAGCATTGCTATTGTGGTTTCAAATTCTCTTATGTGAGTAACCAGATCTTCATCATTTTCCCCCATAAAGATAGGTAATAAATGAATGTTTTTAACCTCTAAATATCTTCCTTGTGGAAAAACTAATGGTCCTTTAGGGATGACTAATGTCCTTTGATTTAATAAATCCCCAAGACTTTGTCCTTGGTAGGCCTATCCAACCATAACATTAGAACCTAGAATACCAAAGGAAAAAGGAAATGAACCAAAAGAAAGTGGAGGAGGTGTATGATGTGAAGGAGATCTAATTGTAAAAGTGGTAGTTGTTGTTGGGTTCACAATAGGACTTGGTATAGAAATAGAGGCTATTGATGTAATCAGAGTTTGCAAATTTAAGGTATTTATAGGTTGGGTAGTTCCTCCCATTGTAGTTAAATTACTTAATATTTGGATAAAAATTAGACTTTGGAAATCTACCACCATAGTTGAACTCATAGTTTGCATTGTACTAGTTGAAATATTAAATAGAGGATTAAAAGATGTGAAAAATCTAAATTGTATCCTTCCTTTTTCTGCTGAATCTCTTTTGTTGGAATGTTGCTCTTCAAGAGAAGGAAAAGGCTTAGGATTTGATTGTATTCTTGCCTCTTGATCTTGTCTTAAATTAGCTCATGTACATTTATAAAGACTAAGAGTATTCCTAGGAGGTTGGATTTATGTTGGTTTTTTAGGTTGCTTTGTTGGTTTTATTTAACAATCACATTCTTCTTTAGCACATTCATGGGCTACCAATCCTAAGACTCTACAAATTAATTTAATTACTCCTACAATTGCTACCATGATTGCAAATTTCTTAATAGTTTCTGCAAGTTGGGCAATAAGAAGGGTTGATTCTTGGGATTGTATTTTTTGCCTTGTTTTTAAATTCTTTAATACAAGAAAAAAATTAAAAGAAACCATTTCTAGAACTACTAACAAAACAAAATAAAATAAAATAAAACAAAAATAAAAATAAATCATACCTATCAAAAAGTACTAGATTTACAAAATGAATTTGAGAATGTATAAAACACTAGATGACAATTAACTCTATTGACCTCCTTGGCAACAGTGCCAAATTGACAAGCCAACAAAAATTTAGTGTTGAATTACCTTAATAATTAACTTTGTTGTAAGATTGTTACCTTGTCTGTGACAAACCCATGAGTCGTATCCATGGAGGAACGGTTCCAAACTCAAAAAGATCGTTAAGACAAGTAACAACTAGATCTAAATTTAATCGAAAACTCTACACTTATGACTATCACTCATAAGTAAAATCAAGAAGGCCTTACCTCAACTTCTAACATTAAGTTCAAAGATAAAAAAAAATTGATTAAACCAAATTGAAAGTACATGAATCTATAATAAATAATAAAAGATTTTAAAAGAGATGTCACCTAATTTGTGACCTTGCTATGCTACCTTCACAATGCAACAACTTCACAACCTTCATAACATCATTGGTTGTTGATTGTGACAAAGTGTCAGTAATCCTCCTTAACAATTTTAGTATAAAAAGAAGATTCAATTTGGGATGGGTTTTCTCCTGATTTTTTCATCTCCCCTCCTTCATAAATGAGATTCCTTGCTATTTATACTAAAGAGAATCTACAATAATTAGGAAAATAATAATTTCGAAAAACAATTGTTATCACAAATTTCAATAGCAATCTCTTGTAGTCTTGTTGCACTATATCGCAACTTCTGGTATCTTCAATACTCAATTTGAATTACTTCCTTTAATCTGAATAGATATCTCAATCTCTTCATGAAATGCTTCTTCCACATAACTCTATGTGATTAATCCATATTGCAGCTCTTACAAGGATCTATATAATTGATGTTAATTCCTATAGCTTCTACAATTTCTTACAATACATAAAAATTAAGAAAGAAATTAATGATTATCAATTTCTACTGCTGCAATTGATTATCTTTAATAGGGTGAAATGGTAAAAAAAATATATGAGTTTATAAAGTTAAAAACTAAAGCATTGCAGGGTTTAATAATACCATAGATGAGCTTAGAACTGAAATAAGGAGAACCCTTGGGGTTTATGCCCAATGAAGACTTTTTGAGCTTAGGGATCATAAAATTTAAAGGCTCACTGAGCAAGTGGCCAAAGAGGAATGAGAGATGAAAAAATGGAAAAGTGTAGAAGAATATAACAAAGACTTCTCCATTTGCAACAAAGAGGTTTTTTTCTATGAGAATGAAGAGGAGGCACCACTTGATGAAGTGGTGCAGAGTAACATCTTGTTGATCCAAAAATATATGACTAAAATACTGGCTAAGGTTGATAAGATGTGGGACTCCTTGGATGAGAAGTTCCAAATGGCTCTAAAGATTACAAAGGAACATAGAGATCAAATAGGTAGCGGTTATGAGCAAATGAAGAAGAAGGAGGTTGAATGAGAATATTGCAAAGATAAGGGCAAAGTTACAACATTAGAGGAGGTTGCAAATTTAGAATCTAATGATGATGTGTGTGATGTCTATTAATATGAACATTCCAAGAGATGTTGCCCTATATTGTCACACTTACAAGAATCTAGGATGTACGCTTTAAATCTTAGATTGGTAAAATGACAAGCACCCAAGAGGTTGCCTTATCCACAAGGTAACTATTGGTAGTAGTTCTACCAACAAGCTTACTATCCAAATGGAGAATCACCTAAACCTCAAGAATAGTACTGATAGTGACAACATTGACACTCATGGGGGATGCCACCTCTAGGACAGTAGTACCCTTATCACAAACCTAATCCTTATGGGTACTACATTCAAAAGCCAGTCTCTCTATGTAACTCTTCTAGTCACACTTCATTTCCACACCACTACTACCCTCTAGAGTACTACAAAGCACCTTCTCCTAGAGAGGAGTTTCCATTTTCTTTCCATCCTCCTCAACATCCATCTACTCTTACATCACCATCATCAATCCCTCTGCCATGTGCTTTATTAATGCAAGATGAAATACTTGCCTAATCATAGCAAATAAATGCTACGAGGGCAATAATCTTATAGCCAGCTCCTCAGTTGAGTGGTCCTGAATCCAAGCCTCGCAAGAGGCCATTTTTTAGAATCAATTTTTGTACGAAGCCCTCTCAAACACCTATGGTTGTTAACCCTGCTACTTCAACCTCTGAAACTCCCATCGAGAAGCCTTCAAATCAAAATGCTTTCCAATTGCACATTATAATCTTCACCCATGTAGTCACAGATTGGATAAAGGTTGGCCATCTTTCCAAGAAGAGATTAGATCCTAGAAGTCTTCTTTTCTACTTACAAATTGCTAGAAATAAAATCTATAAGGCTCTTTTGGATTCAAGTTCTAGAGTTAACTTGACTTCACAAGAGAGGTAGAAAGCTTGGAACCTACCTTTCTTGTAAAAGAGCAACATCAAATTGGAGTTGGCAAACCAATCCATCATTGTTCCTTTAGGATTGATGAAAGACATCTTACCACCATTTGTGGATAGTCCTATCCTACTAATTTCCTAATGATCCATGTGAAGAATTACAAAGGGGCCCTATCATCATGGAAAGAGATTGGCTAAGTACTATCGATGCTAGGCTAGGGATTCAAGACCTTCTTTGGGGATTTTTAAGAAAAATGAAATTGGAAAGTTTGAGAAGAAGAGAGTTCCATGCATCTTGTACAATGACAAAATGTGTCATCATGTGCAAAGACTATGGACCATAAGGCACATCACTTCAAGCATGCAATTAGTGTGTAGAGACAAAGAAATTTAGAGGTGCCTAGACATAGTAGTCACTAAATAGGAGTGTACCTAGTGACTAACAACAAATAATGAGGCTAGATCAAAAATATGCATGAAACCAGCTAAGAGCCTCACAAGCTCCTACATTGAGAGCATGGACAAGCTAGAGAAACTTCATCACTAACTCTCTAATGTGCAAAGTGAAATTGATTAGGGAGAGATAAAGATCCTTGAAACATTTAAGAAAGAGCCCCTTGAGTTAAAGTCTCTACTAGTAGGAATGGAATATGCACTTTTGAATAATGGTAAGCTAGTAATCATCAATGCCACACTTTCTCTGGAACAAAAGAGGAAACTATTGGAAGTTGTGAATAAATGGCTAGCAAGCTTCATCTAGTCATATCATGACCTAACAAGAATTTATCCTAGGATATGTCAACATAGAATTTATAGAAACTCATCCATCAAACCAAAGAGTTGGCTGCAAAGATGCTTAAGTCCAAAACTCAAGCAAATCTTCAAGGAGGAGATTGAGCAACTTCTTAAGGCTGGGTTCATTTACCCCATTATGGATAGCAAATGAATTATCCAACTTGTTATTGTACCAAAGAAAGAAGAAAAGTAGAAATTCTTTATAGACTGTCAACTATTGAACATGGCCACTTACAAATATCATTTTCCACTATCATCTGTGGACTAGGTGCCAAATACCATTGCAAAGCATTATTACTATAGTTTTTTGGATGATCATAGTGGCTATGCCAAATCCAAATTACACTAGAGGACCAAGCCAAGACCACATTCATAGGTCCTTGAAAAACTTTTGGATACAAGAAGATGCCCTTTGGCCTATGCAATGCACCCACTACATTCCAATGGTTTGTCCTAAGCATCTTCCAATAGCAAATCTGTAGCAAGGTAGAAGTCTTCATGGATGACTTCTCTACCTATGAGGCTACCTTTGAGCAAGCCTTAGACCACCTTAAGCAAGTGCTTCAAAGGTGTGTGGAGACAAACTTGTGGCTCAATTGGCAAAATAGCCACCTAATGATCCAAGAGAGCATTGTCTTAGGGCATCAAATTTCAAACAAAGGGATCGAGGTAGATCTAGAAAATGTAAGGGTCATTCAAGGATTAACTAGATAGTTAAAATAGTAAAATATGTGAGGTCATTTCTTGGCCACATTGGTTACTACAAGTGTTTCATTGAAAACTTCTCAAAGATCAACAAGCCATTGGTAAAGCTTACAAAGAAAGATGTACCATTCCTCAGGATCAAGGAATGTGAGAATGCATTCCAATAGTTAAAGTAGAAACTCTAATTATATGGACACCAGACTAATCTAGGCAATTTCACATCATGAAAGATGCATGAAATTATGCCTTGGGAGTCATGCTTACATCGATGGATGATAAAAATGTCCATATTATATCCATTGTGCAAGCATAAGCATTCTGGATGCACAACTAAACTACACCACCACTGAAAAGGAGCTTATGGAAGTGATGTACACATTAGAGAAATTTAGGCATTATATGCTTAAATAAAACATTTTTGTGCACACCAACCATAGTGCCATGCAGTTCCTAATGAACTAGCCAATGATATGCCCTCATGTCATATGGTGGCTAGTGATCCTTCAACAATTTGATTTAATGATGGTTGATCTAAAGGAAATCAAGAATGTGGTGGTTGACCACTTGTCTTAGTTAAGATGGGATAGCAAAGAGGATGAAAGCCCACTATCTAATCAATTTCTTGATGAACTCCTATTTAGTCATGTTAATTCTCAAAATTATAAGAGAACAAACTAGTATGAAAACATCCTCTCCTATCTACTCACATAGAAGATGCCATAGGAGTGGGACCACAAAAAAGAAACAAAAGTTTTGTTATTAGGCCAAAAAATTTACAGAGATCAAAGGTAATATTTACAAGAGTTGCATAGATGACCTAGTACATTGATGCATCCTTGATGTAGATTAACTTCAAGTCCTCCAAGATGCACATGATCCCCTTATGGGGAACACTATGTTAGGGGGAGACCAGCCATTAAGATCCACATGGTAGGATATTATTGGCTCATAATCTTCAGGGATGCCCATCACTTCTTTCATTTATGTGATAGATGTCAATGTGGTGGAGGGATGGCCACATACATGGAAGGGCCTCAATAGTGGATCCAACCACTAGAGCCTTTCAATCTTTGGGGGATTGATTTCATGGAAGCCATTATACCTATGTCAAATGTAAAGGCATACATCATTCTGGCTATTGATTACAACACCAAATGAGCTAAAGCCACTACCATCACTAACTATTCATCCTCTACTATGGCACGGTTTGTACAAAAAAAATGTTGTAAATAGGTTTCGTGTGATATGAGGACTAATTTCAAACAATGGAACATATTTTCCTAGTGCCACTTTTTGAAAGCTCATGCAACACTTCAGAGTTGAACATAAATTAACAACTCCAAAACACCCCCAAGCCAACGTTAAGCTAAGTCACCAATAGGGAAATTACCAAGATAGTAAATATAGGAAGGATTGGAGTAGTAAACTCAAAAATGCTCTTTGGGCTTATCGTTCAACATGAAAAATTCCTATTGGTTATTCTTCCTATGAGCTAGTCTATGGGAAACTTCCAACTCTTCCCATTCAAACTAACCTACATACACTTTGAATAGGTTGTGACCTTGACTTGGACCTAAGTCTAGCCTAAAGATAAAAATGATGAATCTCAACACACTAGACAAGAATAAATTAGTGGCCCTATCATTGAATGAAGTGCACAAGGCACATAACAAGAAATGACATGACCTTAGAATAAGGAACGCAAATTTTTAACCAAGAGACATGGTGTTACCCATGCCTAAAGGCACCCCTCTAACTAAGGTCCTATCCACTTCCTACTTCTCTTCTCTTCTCTCTTTGGAATGATGGATGATCTTTGAGGATGTTCATGAACTCTAGGGGATTGAATAGTCTCAATGTACCAATGTGAAGTCACTAGAAGTGGTTGTTCTTGATTCCAACTAAGGATGGAATACTATTAGGTCACCTTAACTACACATTTTACAAAGGACTTCATGTGATCGAACTAAGGAACTCCATCTTATTCTCTCTCTCATTACCAATTCTATCCATCTACCACCTCATTACCTTCTACCATGATTGATCAATGTGTCAATTTTTGGTATGTCTCAATTCTTTGGTGATTTCTTAGATGATTTGATTTTTAACAATCCATGGTCATTAATAATCCTTGGGGCCTACAAACTCCTTGGTATGAGGGCATGCAAGGGCATTAATGGCATCAGCATGCTATAGGAAAGACCCACTTACATATTCCTTACTTTGAAAGGTTAAATCTCCTATCCCTTAGTCATTTTTTCTTTCAAGACCATTGTTTTCCACCATAAAACATCCAATTTTTGCACTTCTTGGCAATCAAACTCCATCAAAATTTCTTTTTCCCAACAAATTCCAAGCTCTCTTAAATGATTTATCCTTAATCTAGGCTTTTCTAGCTTCCTCAAAACTCTAATTTCATTACAAAACTCTTTTTTGATACTTAGTTTTTCAAGTGAAAATTTTTTCTCTACAAGTGCATCAATGCATCCTCATTGACACAACCCAATGCATCCCCATCAATGCAGGGGAAAAATACTATAAATACACATCGATCCTTAGCCAAATTTTCACATTTGAAATCCAATGTTAGAGGAATTTTGGCATTTTTTTGAGCCCATAGCACCTTCCAAGTGTCATAACTTGCCAACCGCTTATCTGATTCACCCTGTTCTTTGACCCTCAAGCTACTAGAGGCGAGCTTTACATTTTTGGGGTTACAAACCTATGGTTTATGATAAAAAAAATTCAAAATTTTTCTAACTCCTCAAGGTTTAACTAATAAAATAATATTAAAAATCACTAATCTACACCAAGTTAAACCTCATCAACAAACTCGGGTAGATAAATGAATAAAATAATAATAAAATAACCAATCTACCATGATCACAACCAGCTTAACTATAACTTGTCAAATGCAAAAAGGTATCCAAAGTATTAAAAGTTACATATAAAACCCAATGGCTCATGCTACTATTGAGCGCATGATGAAATTATGTGAACAATTAATGCAACAACAGCAAGGTGAGGCAAGTGGTGGGAAACCATTAGTCTACCCACTAATGTTGAGCCATCTCAATGAAGTTACAAGAATAATAAGTTGGTTAGAAGAAACCACCTTATTATTTTTAATCCAAAGAATTCAAGGGCCCACAAAATCAAATTTGAGCATCCAATATGTTATGGTGTCCATCCTTAGGCAACAAGAGTTCCTAGAAATCTCTAAAAATGTTGCAACCTTCTTGGTGCATCTAAAGGAGGGCAAGGGGGCTATCGTCCTAGTGATATAGCACTGTGGATAGGAAATAGCAGTGGAGATGGTGACTGATAGAGTGACCAAAGAACTTAATGCTCTTGCAGTAGTCATGCCAGACATTGCTGCCCTCAAAGATGTGCATGCGTCCATAGGAGCTAGGAGTGGGAGGCTTAGCATAACCCAACATGAGGAAGTGTTAGACCAACTAGTGGAAACCAAGCAATTGCTTCTAGAGATCTTTGATCTCCTAAAAGAAATCACTATAACTGAATTGGAGCTAAAGGGCAATCTCATCATTAAAAACATCCAACTCAGCCAACCACTACCAAAAACCATCGATTGGCTACCAAAGTTGTAGAATTGAGAGCCTAATTGACCAATCCCACCATTCTTAGCCAAGATATCACATGGGATGAAGCTTTTCTATAACTTCAAAACCAATTAAAAGAGGCTAAAAATGATAAAGAGATGGTGGTCTTTGACACATTCTTATGGAAATCCCTTGCTATCCTCATTAATAAGGACTTGGCACAACCTGACCTTAATGAAAGACATTCATCGTCTATGTAATGTTGAGGAGAATAAAGACCATATGGTTGAATTTGTAAGATAGTAGCAAGAGTAGCTCACCAAGGTAAACATGAACTTGAGAAGGTTGGCAATCAAGAACAAAGATTTATCAATGAAGGAAGTTTTGGTGCTTCACTAGAAAATAGCCATTGAGCTAGCCACCTAGAAAAATGAGGCCCTGAAATTTGAATAAGTCAAAAATCATTACAAAGCAAGGTAGGGCTTCTCAAGGAAGTGAATGAGAAGGAGATCCAATTAGCCAAGGCAAAGATGAATGAGGCCTTCCAACAAAGAGGTGATGTATGGGAGTTGATGTTTAATGGTCTAAATGCATATAACAAAGTAGAGATATGCTTGAAGGAGTTCCAAATTGAAGAAATGACAAAGTATATGGAGCTTACCAACCTCTTCTATGAAAACTTGATAATGATGAAATATGGTAGGCTAAGGTTAGAATTGGAAAAATTGATGGCCAACTCATACCTCCTCTATAATGCCAAGTTCAAGCACCACAAGGATACCAAGTAGAAGCTAGAAACAACTAATGCCTTGCTTGAAGTTCTTAGGAGCCAATTCATAGATCAACACTTAGTTGTTGAGAATCTAGCCAAGAAGATGAATGACTACCATGAGCTGTAGAACCTTGTAAAGATGTTCAATGTGAAATGTAATGAATTTGCAATGTGGTTTATCAATGTGAAGGAGCTATTGCCCACAATGTCCTATTTGTGGGATGTTGTTGTACTAGCCCATATCAACGAAGTTGCATGGACTATGTACAATCCATGGAGCAAGGAGGAGAAGATGAAGGCATTACAAGATGTTTTCCATGTTCCATCGGAAGTAGCTACTACAGTAGGATAACCTCAACCTAATCCATAGTGGCCACCACCATTTGTGTTAGAGCCTAGTGAAGGTCCTTCAACATCCTAGGAGCCTTCACCTACTAGCACTGTTTGATCATCTCCTCTTCTTCAATAATCAAGAGGATTCTAGTTTTTCATTTTTGTAAGGATGTATAATTTTGTTTTCTATGATATCCATTTTTTTAATTCTATATAATTTGGCACTCAAAGTCAATCAGTTAGAGTCTGTTAGTCAATAATTTGATACCTTTCCAACTTGGTAAGAAGATCAATCCTATTTTTGTTTACTTGAGAATAAGTTTTCACTTAGTTCTAGGGGTATGATGATTTATTCGATAGGATACATTGATGTAGCCTTATCAATGCATGGTTAGATATGTTGATGTAGATGTGTCAACATAGTTTCTAGTATTGCCTATATAAATGTACATACCCATCACATTTATGGCACATTAAGTCAATAGAGTAACTAAGTTCTTACAATTTTCTTCCACCAGAGTTAGAATATTTTCTAAGTGTTTACAATAGGACTTAAAGGATTATATGGATTCTTATTCAAACATCAATGTACTTGAACACTTTGATGTATCAGTAATAAAGATGAGATTCTTGGAATTTCTTGTAGTACTTAAAAATAGATTAATGATTTCTTTCATGCACTTTATTACTTATGCATTTTATATTCATGTCCTTAATTAATACAATTAATAATAACAGATAAGTATGACCATCTCAAACATTCTATTAATGCTTGGTAATCCTAGTCGTGTTATGACTTAGTTCATCTAGTCGCCTAACACTTGGTAACCCAATAGCATTTTTAATGAGTTTAGGATGTGCATGGAAGGTGGGCTCAAATGCTTATGTTAGGATAGTTAGATTAAGGCATTTGATAACTAATTAGTAATTTACAATTAATTTATTTTATTTCACACTTAGATTAAATTAAATAAAATATAAAATATAAATGTAAATCATGTGCCTTGGCTTACACTTAATCATACACTTAAACTAACACAAGTGAAGCCAAGAAGACAACAATCACATTTCTAAGTCACTATCTTTGTCCATCGGTGCATTTAGGGGCTAAGTCCATGGAATTCAACCAAATCACTAGTGCAACGCTTGTGATTCGTATGGTTGGGCATAGGGACTACTTGTTGCTCATCGATTAGCTAACCATTATTCTTCAAGAAGATCCCACTCAATGCATTGCATGTGGTTGTTATCCTAATTTGAATACCAATCATGGAAAGTAACATGGAGAGATGAAATACAAAGTTTAATTACTAAGATTACCTCAAAACCATAGGTTAGAAAGTATGGGATATGACTAGTGGCTATACTGAAAGTGGTATGATAGATCCACAAAGCATGGAATAGTTTTTTGTGCCAATTGTATTAGGTTCTATCAACCATGGTGTTGAGAAAACATATGAAATTTTTATTAGTGGGTATGGCTTCATCATTAAACTAGGGGTAATAGGATGACAAAAATGATTAGATAATGTGATATATAAAGAAAAAATCAACTACCTCCTTAATTTTGAACTAAGAACCATTATCAATTATAATTTGAAGAGGTACACCAAAGTAGGTTATTATATGATTGAGAATGAAATAATAGATGAAATAGGATTTTTTGAAAAGAAAAGAAACATTCTTACCCACTTAGTAAAATATTCCATGGTAATTAGAATAAATTGGTGCCCAGAAAATGGAGGGATAATAACACCAATATGGTCTAAAATCCATTTTTGAAAAGGCCATGTGATTTGAGACATGTTTAGTTCCTATGAAGGAACATAGATAAGTGATGCATGCATTTGGTAAGTATCACATGTCTTAACTAGATTGTAAGCATCTTGGACTAAGGATAGTCACCAGTAGCCAAAACAAATGATACATGTTATCAAGAACCATGATCCTAAGTGTCTACTATAAACTCTTGAGTTAACCTAGTCAAGAACTATCTTAGACTCTATAGAACTACGACAATATAGAAGAATGCCTATAGAAAAAACTTAACATAGGATATTAAGATTCACTAAAAAAAGTATTGACTACATTTATGGAAAGCATTCTTTTGATGAGGCATGGGATGAATAGGAGTTTCTCCAGTAGTAAGATAATGAAAAAGATCATTGTATTATTGATTATCATCATTTGTGTTGATAACACCAATTGAGAAAATGGGAGATTATCTAATAAGCATTAGGTAAACTAATTACATGAGTCAATCTCATATGGTTGAATGATCCTCATGAATTATAAACATTGCCAAGGCATTAGATATTATATTTTTGAAGTGCAAAATATAACTCAAGGTATGAGAAAAAAAGGAAAGGATAAGTTCCTTGGCCATTTCTAAAGAAGGAACTAAGTGGGAACGCTTACAGTTATAATCACCATCAACTTAATTTATGATGAGCTAACAATCACCATAAATAGTAATATATTTAACATGATTTTGCAAGGCTAGCAAAAGATCTTATATTAGAGCCTCATATTTAACTATGTTGTTAGTAAATGGAAAATCGAGGTATAAGCCTCATACAGGACTTGCTTAGTGGAAATAATAAGGACATAAGTTTTCCTAGATCTAAAGGAAGTGTAAGCTTCAACAAAATAAGAAACTATGTTTAGATTCCTAGCATCAATACGTAGGTTGTGAAAAATATCAATTGAATTAAAAGAAGAAATAAGACCAACTATGGATTACCCTTTAATAGAATGTTGAGATAAAAAATAAAGATCAAACTTAATAAGAAATATCTCTTAATAAGCTAAGAAATGATTATTGGAAGGATTATTAGCAATGACTTTAAGAATTTTATCTTTGTAGATCACAAATACCTTAGCATTGAGAAGATAATGCCTTCACCTCTTAAAAGCAAAGAAAATACTTAGATAATATTTCTCAATGTTAGAGTACCTAGTTTCACAATTTGAAAAAGGATGAGATATGTAATATAAGAGAAGATCAACTCCATCTTCTTACCTTTGAGAAAGCATGGTAGATATGGAATGGTCAGATTTAAAAGGGATAGGTAAAAGGATTCATTAAATTATAAATGGTATAAAATGGGAAGAGTAGTTAAAACTGCTTTGATGGAATCAAAGACTTTTTGACACTCCTCATACCACATGAAAGAGATAGATTTATGAAGTAAGTGAGTTAAGGGATGAAGACAATTAGTGAGATTGGAAATAAAGCAGTAAATCAATTGAAGACCTCCTTATCGAATATGCATATCTTGAATGTTTCTAGATGGTGTGAGGTCTAGGATAACTTTAACCTTATTAGGGTCAATAGCTATACTATCTTAAGATATAAGATAATCTAACATATTACCCATGAGAACCCAAAAGATGCATTTCTTATGCTTAAGACATAGGTTAAACTTGTTGCAATGAGTTAAACCTTGATCTAAGTCAAAAGCACGATTAGTTGCCATGGTTGATTTGATGGTCAAATTGTCAACATAATAATTAACTATTTTGAATATCATGTCATTGAAGATAATAGTCATAGCTCATTGATAGGTAGCTCTAGCATTCTTGAGTCCAAAGAACATTTTAGTATAGAAAAATATTCCACAAGGAGCCATGAAAGTAATGTATTACTAGTGCTCTGGATTTATCTAGATTTGATTATAACCCAAAAACCCATCCATAAAGAATAGAAGATCATATCAATGTTTGGTAGAGGAAAATAATCTTTAAGAACGACCTTATTGAGATTTTGAAAGTCATTGCATATGTGAATGTCAGAATTCTTCTTGGAAACTATAATCATGTTAGAAATCCAATTAGAATAGTCAATAGGGAGGATGAATTCAATAATGTAGAGTTTAGTTATCTCTTCTTTTATAACAAGAACTATATTGAAGAAATTTTTTAACCTTCTATTTAACAAGTTTGGATCCTTCTTCCAAAATCATGTTGTGTTGCACTAGCTTTGAATCTAGACTATACATATCATTATATCCTTAAGTAAAAATAATTGATTTCTTTTGTAAAGTCACTAAGTTGGTCTCTTGAAAGTCTTGGAAGAGCACAATAGTAAGCTAAAAAGTCTTTTGTTTACTCTGATGACTTAGTATAGGTAAGTTGATCAGGCAATAATTTATTAAAAGCAAGCTCTAAATCAAGGAAAGAGAGGCCTAATTAAGGCAATAGTTCATCCTTTATAACATCTAAAGAGGATATAAGAGAAATTGAACCTAATTTTAAGTCAAGAAAAGAAAGATCTAGAGTTTGACATACTTGTCTTGGAGGATGGGGCAAGATCAAATGTTAAAGTAAAGAGTTTTTATAAGCAATCATGTTTACCTAGACTAAAATCAAAAAAGTAAATAACATTTTATAGGCCTAAAAAGAAATGACATGAGGTGTCTAAGTTAAGAGATATCAAAATTTCTAAAGTGCATCTTATTTCTTTAACAACATAAGCAACAAAAAAGAAGAGTCTAGTACCAAAGCTTTTATTTGCATCAAAACATTTTGAGAAATGACACACAAGCAAAGTAGATAAAGATATTGACATTAGATGACAAGAGAGAATTGACAAGTAGTAGTAGCATCGAGCATGGATCTATGGATGGGACTAGTGGTAGCAAGGAACTA
>MNCI01006114.1:70125-86629 GCA_015680685.1 Gnetum montanum | reverse complement strand
AAAGAGAAGAAAAGAGAAGAAGGAAGGAATGGCCTTAGTTAGAGGAAAGTCTTCAGGCATGGGTAACATGTCTTTCCAGCCCCATAATCAATGCCTGTAGTCCATTATTGTGTCTAAGGGGTGTGCTTTGAATTTCCATTATTATTATTATTTTGATTTAGATTTTTCTGGATGGGAACCACACCATGCAAACACTTAGCTTCCTATTTATTGATCGATAGTGGAGTGATGATACATTTCCTGAGAATTCATAAACCACATGAAGGAAGATAAGAAGAGAACCCAAAAAGTCCCCTTGAGGTCACATCCTTCGCCATTCCCACTTGGTATTTTCCTCTTTCTTAAAGGTATAATGATCATTAATTGGTTTTAGTTTCATGAAAGGAAAACCAAATTGCTTTCATGATGAAGACATTTTATTTAGAGAACTAGAGGGATGGATGGGGTGGTCTCACTACATTACACAATTACTTTCCCAATCATCTTGATAGCATAGCACAAAAACCCAACACATAGCATTGACTTCTACATCATGACTTGGCAATATTATTAACAAAAACATAAAAGACACTTATATAGCATAAAGAAAATGACTCAAGAAGATAGAAATTGTAAAGAAAAGAAAAATATTAAGAAATGGAAAACATATTAAAAATAAGAAAATATTGAAAAGGGAAATGATAAAAAAATTGTAAAACAAAAAAGGTGAAAAACATTTATTAGTTCTAGATTGAGGATGGGGAATCTCTCCCACAACTAGGCTCTTGACCATGACAAGAATTAATAAGTGGTTTGGCTAGTTCCATGCATCTTTTAAATGGTTTTACACTCTTATTTCCAACCCATTGGGTGTCTTTTGGTTTAGTGACTATTGTGTAGACTAGTTTTTGCTCACACACTTGTTTTTGAACTTTATGGTGGGTTGGTATAGGGGTTGTGTTAATATTTTGAACTTTCTGCCCACAACTACATCCATTATTATTATTAGTGATGCATGGAGGTTTCTATCTCTTCACAATGATAAGTTTATCCTTTATGTCTTGTGTTGAAGTGGTAATGATTGTTGGCTTTTGCGTATGATTAAAAGACATTGTTTTAGTGAGGAAGGGTGTTGCACTAGATTGGCCTTGTGCTAGTTCTGATGTGCTAGTAGGTCTATGAGTTTTGCACCCAATTGAGGAAATCGTCCTAAAGAAAGGATGTTTCCGAGGTTATGGTTGAGATCTCCTAGCATTGTTATTTTAATGTATGTTCATAGTACAAGTGGCATTCTTTCGTTGATGTTAAGGTGATGAACCTTCCTATGTTATTGATAGTGACATATGGTGGAGAAAAGTATGAGAATATTGAGGATATGACAAAGGATGAGAGGTGTGAGGTGGTGATCCTTCAGAAAATGTTGCGAGTTAATGATATTTGGGAGATCAGTGGTAATGATTTGAGGTAGAGGAAGTAGAACCAGTTGGGGAAACATGTTGTTAAACATAATATCCATATGGGTCTAGTTGGCAATAAAAGTAGTGCTAGTTTAATGATGGCCTCTTGCATGACTGTGGATTTTTCCACTGTGATTAATAGTAATTTTGAGGTTGGTAAGAAGTCTCATTAGGATAGTACAAATGGTTGTACGACTATCTATAATTACCTTGTGAATAAGGCAATTTCATAGGCATTTGCTTTTGTACAAACTTGGGATTCAAAGCAAAAACCCAATACTCATGTAGATGTAACATGACTGGGCAATAGCCCTTTGGATGATCATATAAGCAAATGTCACATCCATCATCATCTTCTATTGTTGAGTCTATAGCCTCATCAACTATAGCCATTTTCCCTTTTTTCCAATAAGTGTTCCTACCTGTTCCTTGGTTGTTTTTCTTCTTGTTACTTTGATCAGTCAATGTGTTTTGCATTACTATCTCCTCTATAGTTTTCACATAGGTTGTAAATTTTTCATTTATCATCTTCCACATCTTATCTATCCTTTCTTCAAGCTCATTGATAGACTTTTGTATTGTCAAGGTTTGTTGTGAAATCACCTCATCGAGAGCTACCTATTTTTCCTCATCATAAATATGAATCCTCTTTTTTTGAAGAGTTTGGTCCCAATTATATTCCTCTAAATTTGCTAGTTTACATAGCTCACCTTCTTCTTTTACAACCTACTCGATTAGCCTTTGTATTTGATGGGCTTTTAGTTTGTATAATCAACCTTGGGCATAAATCCCAAGCATCTCTCTCATTTGATTACAAAGCCCATCTATGATGTGGAAAAGTTACTCTTTTTAAGAGAAGTCATGGCCTAGACATCTATGTAATAGAGAATAGTATATATCCAAGGCCACATCTAAGGATTCATGTTGTTCTTGCTTCCATCCTTGTATTTTTTTTTCTTAGGTTGCTCACATAGGTTTGGTATTTCTCATTGAAGATTTCCAACATTGTAGACCACTGATGAATTGAATTTGGTGCCAACAATCTATACCAACTTTTAGCTTTGTCTATTAGTGTCCTAGGAAAGAGCTTAAGCTTTTGCCACTTACTATTAATGTTTTACAAGGTGCAAGCATCATGGAAGGCTTGTAAATAATGTTGTGGATTAGAATTATAGCCTTCCTTAAATTTAGAAATGTTTTCTATATCAAGCTATTTGACGCGGCTATCCATTTGATGCCTTTGGGGTATTTGAACTACCTCCCTAATTTGTGTTAGGCCCCTGATAGCTAACAAGGGATCATCTTCATCAAACATGTCATGGTGATAATCTCTATGTTTATTTCTATTTGTTTGATGGTGATATTGTCTATGCTCATTTTGATGTCTTTGATTTTTCCCTTTGGTTCGATTTCTATCTTTATCTTGAACCCATAGTGGAGCTCTATCTCTATAACTACATTAATCTTTATTAGAACTACATGTTGAAGAGGAAGAGGAAGATGAGGAACTAGGAGAATTACCATGGCTTCAATAATTCTCCCTGTGATCCCTTGAGGTATCTCTTCTAAGTTTAGTGGAGGTCCTAAGCCTTGAGACCCTCCTTATTCTAGGAATTTCTCCATCCACTCTAGTGTTTTGTGCATTATTTGAATGTAATCTTTGAGTGTAGTAAGGGTCTAAATGAGCATAGGAAACCCCTAATTGAGATTGTTCACTCCAATTCTTTTCATTATAGATCCTATTAGTTCTCTAAGGAATCTTCTTATCATATAATGCATTGTTGGTTCTTTATGAAGGAGATATGTTTTCAATGTGTGTGACTTAAAATATTAATATTTTTTGAAAGATAAATCGTTAATACCTTTACAATGATCATGTATAATGTAACTAATCTAGATAACTAGCATCATCCTTGGCAATGACGTCAATGATGAGCAGTGGGTACCCCTTATGCCCAACCATACGAATCATAGGAGTTCATGCACGATCTGGTTGAATTTCATGGATGGGACTAGTTGTGGCATCTAAATCATTAAGCATTAATTGTAGGATGTTGTCTTCCCACTTGGACTAGTGGTAGCTTTGTCATGTATGGTTTAGTCCAAAGTGAGGTATATGATGGTTGATGTTGTTTTGGTTTTTTGCTACTCCTAACAATAATATAGAAATTAATTATTTAATCTAATTAAGAATGGACAGTAAATTCTAAACTAGCCTATGGCCAATGAGTGTCCATTCCCAGCTTGTTGTACACATCCTAGACCCATGTATCCACTATTGGGATTAGCAAGCGCTACGCTACTGGGTGAACCAAGTAGTAACGTTGTTGGGATTAATAAGAGAATATGTGTTTACACTCAAAATTGATTGCATTCATTCCACCAATTGATAAATTACATGAAATTTAGATTTTAACTAAGTACATGAAAAGTAAATTGCATGGAAAGTAAATCTAATCTAAGTCAAAGTGTTGCAATGAATAAGAATCAATCTCAATCTTATTACCATTCATGAAATGTGTCTAAGTACATTGCCATTCAAAAAATATGTTGTACAACTAACTCAGATTCATACTGCAGGCACTCACTGATTATTCTCTAAGACTACAGAAGAAAATTGCAAGAGTATAGCTACTCTATTGACAAAAGAATGGAATAAATTGTGTGCCCAAGTGTTATATTTATAGGTAGGCATGCATCCCACAATATCAGATATCCAATAACGCAACATAGGCTCTAATATTGGATATGCGATATCGAGTATGATATCATAGCCTATGAAAAATATGATTCATCAATAATATTGTTTATAGTTACCTTGTGGATAAGTTAATGTTTTAGAATTCTACTTTCTCACAAACTTTGGGTTTAATACATATGTTCTTGATTCTTGCAAATGGATCATGACCAAGTAACACCCCTTAGGATGTTCATATTGACATAAATCACATCCATTTTCATCTCCTAAACTAGAATCAATAACCTCTTCAATGATTGTAGCTTTTCCTTTATACTTGTATTTATTTTGTCCATTTTCCTTCTTCTTCCTTCTATCTTTTCCTTTAATTATTTATTGTTCAATATTTTCCTCTACAATCTTCAATGCAATTGCAAACTTTGAATTTACAAAATTTAACATCTTTTCAACCTTTGCAGCGATTTCATTAATAGATTTTTGAATTAGCAAGGTCCTTCTTTAATCATGTCTTTCACTAATTCTTCCTCCTAGGTCTGACATAACCTAACATCTTTCTTTTAAAGAGAATGATCTCTATTGCATTCCTTTGTAGACTCTGTCTTCCTTAGCAACTTGATCTAGAAACCTTTGTACATAATGGGCTTTCATTTCTGACAATGTCCCTTGGGGATAGACTCTAAGGGTCTCTCTAATCTTGTTTCTTAATCCATTAATTATGTGCATTAACTATTCCCTTTCGAAAAATCTATGGCCTAGGTATTAATGTCAAAGTGAATAGTATCTATCTATTGCCATGTCATGGGATTCATGAGTCCCCTACTATCCTTGGATTTTCTTTCTTAGGTTAGATACTCTTAACCATGTCTAGTACTTGTTAAATAATTCTAGCATTTGGATTCATCTTTGGAAATACTCTAGTTCCAATAACTTATACCAACTCTGTGTTTCTTTGATAAGCATTCTTGCAAACAACTTAACTTTCTATCACTTATTCTCAATATTCTCCTGTGCACATACATCATGAAAAGCTTGAAGATGGTGTTGCAAATCAACGTATCCTTCAATTTTCAAAATGTTATTCATGTCTAGCTACTTGATGCAATTATTCCTTTAATATCTTGTCAGGATATACTTGACCTCATTGATATCGATCATACTTCTTGTGGCTAACAAAGGTTCATCATAATCATCAAGTTCAACATATCGATAGTAGTAGTGATGATCCCTTTGATGCTCTTCTTCATCTCATCTCTTGTGCATTTGCTTTCTTTCTTTTTCTTCTTATCTTTTACTTTCATCTACAAGAGTTTGGGTAGAAGGTGGACCAAAAGGTTAGTTTGATACAATAGTAGACTCATTTTTCTAAGCATGACCTCAACCCACTACATCATATCTACAACATTATAGTATGAGCTACAATATCATATCTATGACATCATAGATATAATATTATAGTCATTCACAAAAATTTGGTTTATCATGTGTGTACAAGTGGAAGAAACAAACTTAAAATGGAAAAAAATAGACTAAAAATTACTTTAAATGAAAGAAATTGAGCTAACAATGATTCTTGTACAATAAAATAGAATTGGAAATGCTTTCTATTTCGTGAAGACAAAAAAAAATCCGATGCAAGAGCAAGGTAGCGAAGAATATAAGGTAGTGAACATAATGTAAAGTTTATAAATGTTAGGTAACCCTTTTATAATACTTATGTTTTCTTTGTTTTTACTACCTTTCACATCATGTCATGTAATAGTGTGCCCATGCATATTCATCAACATTAATTTTTGATTAGAAGACCTAACCATGATGAATATCAGCATAATTAAAAGGAGAATATGCATCTACATTACTATTTCTAGGAGGTTGAACATCCATCATAGATATACACATTGCAAAGAGTGACCAAAGAATCAGATGATGTTGCTAATCTTCTAATCATACAACTTATTTTGATTTTGATTTTTTAAAAAATTAATTTCATTTTTATAAATTTTTTCATAAGTTCATTTTAATTTTCTTATTTTGTCTCTCTACTAATAATCCTAAGGTTTAAAGCCCCATAACAACTACCTATTAACTTTAAATTAAACTTTGTTTAAACCTAAAAAATCCTTATAAAGTGCACTACACATCCTTATGCTAAAATTGTATATGAGCATTACTTTTCATAGTCATATAGTTCAAATGCTAAAACTTTTGCAGAATCTCTAACAAACTAAAAATATAATATCTCAAAAATTGTGACTCGAATTCTAATGAACCAAGGGTCAAAACCAACATTTTTGAATGTCCTAGACATATCAGTAAAGTTAAATTCTAGGTAGAACACTATCCTAAGGTACTTCCTTAACAATGCTAATTCATGCAATAATTAATTATAATTAAAGATAAACTCTAAATTCTAGTTTAATGATAAAAAGTAATAGATGGTATGGCCTAGGTAAGGTAGGCTCTAAAATTCTCTCTTAAAAGAGTATTATATAATCACAATTTCATAATAAGAATAACTTATGTGATGAGTGGTGAGGTACCCCTATGCCCAACCATACGAATCACAAGCGTTCACGTATGATTCAGTCCAATTCCATAGACCTTAAGTTCTTAAGTACACTGGTTCTAAGACATGAAATCTAATTGGAATGATCATTGTCTTCTCAGTTCCACTCGTGAAGTACAAGTATAATGTTAAGTGCAACTAAGGTATATGATTTTTTTCATTTTGTGTTTTATAATTTTAATCGCCTAGAGAAAAAAAAAGTAGAGTAATTTATTATATAATTTATCTACTATCTAGCGAGCCTAACACAAGTACCCGTTCCCACTTTCCAAACACATCCTGAATGCATGTAGCACTGTTGGGTTACCAAACGTTAAGCATTGCTAGGTTACCAAGTGCTACACGTATGCTTGAAGTGGTCGTGCTTGTGTTCATTAACAATTGGAAGTTAATTGCTTAATGAAAATGCATTATAGTAAAGTGCATGAATATTAAATGCATTAAGAAAACATTAATCTATTCTTGGTGCTACAAGGATTATCAAAAGGGCTCATCTTTATTCTTGTCACACTATTGTGCTTAGGTACATCAATGCTTGAATAAAGTTTCATACACACTCAGACTCCTGCTGCAGGCACTTAGACATATTATAACTCTAGAATGACTAAATTGCAAGAACTTCATTACTCTATGCAAAAACTATATGAAAATCGTGAGCCCAAGCACGATATTTATAGGCCAGCATATACCTCGCAGCATTAGATATTCGACATCATGTCTTAGGCTCTGATATTAAAGCCAGTTAAAACATGATTCATCATACCCCCACAATTGAATGAAAACATGTCCTTGAGTGAAGAAGAGGAGGAATAAGTTACAAAATATAAGGAAGGTACGAAATTATTGATTTACATATAAACTAACTTAGATGGAACAAATAGACTCCTAAATGCCTAAATGTACAAATTACAATCTTTTACAAAATTGGGTGTTCATGATAAGAGAAGAGAACACCTTGGACAAAATTGACATCAACTCCTCTCATAGCTAAAGAGTGAGGAAGAAGATTCAATGATCATGAAGAGTCCTCATCACATGGTGCTGCTGCTATTGCTTCCTTTGTGAAGGCAATCCCACTTTTAGTTCACACATTTCGTCCATGCTTTCCACTGCAATCACAACAAAATCATGTATTAGTGTGCAATGTGTTACACTTGGCTAGGTTGTGATTGTGATGAATGGATTCAGTTAATAGTGTTAACAGGAAAGTTGATAAATAGGGTAAAATGGATGAGCGGTCCATTAAATTTGAAAAAGTTCAAATGTAAGGAAATGCTTGAAGAGGGTTTAAGAATTCACATCAGTAACTATAAAAGGTTTCACTGAAAAATGTTGTGAAGATGTGCACAATTGGATGTCATTGATGAGGTAAACAAAAGAATTTGATTGTAAGAGTGTCTAAGGATAATGAACTTAACTAACCCAATCAAAAGATATGCAAGTGGAACCTTTCCAAAGCAGGCGCAGGCCTTTTATTATCCTTGCATAACTTCAAAATAAGGAGTCCATGGGCCCCATAGATGATTAATGGTTACAGAAGGTTAAGTACAAAAACCTAGAAGAAACTACCTAATAATTTCAACACATCAAACCAGAATATCAAACAAGAACATGAAAATGGTAGTGAGGTGAGACATGGAAAGCATAGATGGATGAGAGAGAGTGTGGAATGGAGTTCTTGATTAAGGTGTCCCTTGTGAATTTTATGGTTAAATGACTTGATAAGATTCATCCTTAGTCTAGATCAAAACCAACCATGTTTAGTGAATGGTTATCGCCATTCTAAGACCAGTCCATGCCCCTAAAACATTGAATAAGAACATGAAATTGGAAGTGAGGTGAGACATGGAAAGCATAGATGGATGAGAGAGAGAGTGGAATGGAGTTCCTAATTAAGGTCACATGAAGTCCCTTGTGAATTTTATGGTTAAATGACTTGATAAGATTCATCCTTAGTCTAGACCAAAACCAACCATGTTTAGTGACTTCACATCACCATTCTAAGACTAGTCCATGCCCTTGAGATGTAAGAGTGCTTCCATAGAACAACCATTGTTCCTTATTAGAGAAGAAAAGAGAAGTAGGAAGTGAGAAAGTGCCTTAGTTAGAGGGGACCTTCAAGCATGGGTAACATGTCTTTCTAGTTCCATAACTAGTGATTGTACCCCATTTATTTTTTCTAAGGGATGTTCTTTGAGTTTACATCATTTTTTTGATGAGAACCACACCATGTAAAGACTTATTCAACTTCCTTTTATTGGTCAACACAGAATGGTAAGAAATCTATGAAAACACATATGCACCCAAGTAAGTAGAAAGGCACAAAGAGTACCGAATCCCCTTGAAGTCACACCCTGTTCAAACCTTTGAATCCTTTGCAATTCTAAAAACTACCAAAGTCACAAATGCATTATAGTTTTATTAATGAAAAAGGGACTACACAATATTAGAATAAGGAAAACCATAGAGTTTGTGGATGGGTGGATGTTGTGGACTCACTTCCTGTTGCATGAAAAGAAACCATGTTCTAATTATTCGTAACAAAATTCAAAGCTAGAATGCAAACAACAACAATCAAATAACTAAATAGTACATACCACCATCAAGCAACGAATTACCACTATGCTTGGCACTTATTAACAAAAATTTAGAAAATCACACCAGAACAAAAGAAAGTGTAAAATATTCAAGAAATAGCAAATGTATTAACGATGTTGTAAATNAAAATCACACCAGAACAAAAGAAAGTGTAAAATATTCAAGAAATAGAAAATGTATTAACGATGTTGTAAATTTTTTTTGAAAAATTAATAATGTAGAAAAGAAAAAGTATAAAATAAAGAATGTGTAAAACAAAAAGTTGGAAAACAAAAATGTGTAAAACCAAAAATGTATTAAACAAAAAGGGTTAAAAAGTGAAAGCCGCTTATATAGTTAGCATGGATGGCCATCTCTTCCACGACTAAGTTGAAAGGAGGAGACTAAAAATATTGAGCATGGTTGTTCATTTGATGTGGCATTTATTGTATTCACTAGCTTATGCTCATGGAAAGGTTTGACTTGTTGTATGTTGACCAACCATTTTCTATCTGGGCTCTCAAGCTTGTACATCATCATGGTCCCAAAAGAAAAATTGTTACAAATTATTTAAGCTCCTTTCCACAACATTTAAAACTTAGTTTGTTGAGGTACATGTGTGGGATTCTAGTAGATAATTTTATCTCCTAATTGAAATTTGACTTTTCTAATTTTAAGGTCATGGCACTTTTTGTTGTATGCCTTGTGCAACTCATTGGATGACAAGGCTACTAATCAATTTTTGTGTAGCAAGTTAAGATTCATTAATCTTTCTTTTTGTGCTAGACTCAAGTCAAGGTCGAGGTCATAGGCTGTTGAAAGTGTACGAAGCTCGGATTAAATAGGAAGTGTTGGTAACTTTTCATACATAAGCTCATAGGGAGAATAGCCTATAGGAAGTTTCCGTGTTGAGTGGTGGCTCCAAAGGGCATCATTGAGTTTCGTGCTCCAGTCTTTTCTATATTTGTTGATAGTTCTTGTTAGAATCCTTGTGATTTCCCTATTGGTAACCTTAGCTTGACCATTGGCTTGGGGGTGGTAGGATATTGTGAGTTTATGTTCAACCCCTAAGCGTTGCATGAGCTTTCGAAAGGTAGTGCCTGTAAAGTGAGTTTTATTATCAGAAATTAATCCATGTGGCACACCAAACCTATTTACAACATTGTTTTGTACAAACCGAGTAGCAGTAGAAGATATATAGTCTGTAATAGCTGCTACTTCTACCCATTTCATACAATAGTCAATAGTTACTATGATGTATTCCTTTTCATTTGACATGGGTGTGATGGGACCCATGAAGTTAATGCCCCAAATGTCAAAGGGTTCTAGTGGTTGAATCCATTGTTGAGGTCCCTCCATTCAAGTAGTCGTTCCACCATCTCATTGGTTGCATTCATAAGAGTGGACATATTAATGAACATCCCTAAAAATTATTGGCCAATGGTACCCTACCCTTAGGATTTTAATAGCCATGTGTCTCCAAGCATAGTGGCCTTTGCAAGGACCTTCATGATCATCTTGGAGTATGCATAATTGATCAGCATCAAGGACACACCAACGAACCATGCCATTGGATCACACCTTGTAAAGGTTTCTGTTGATTTCCATGAAGCATTTTATCTAGTAAAGAAATTTTTGTTTCTTTCGATCATCCAACCCTTGTGTCATCTCTTGGGTAAGAAGATAAGTGAGAATGCCATCATACCATTTAGGCTCATTGGGAAATTATTTAGTTATAGCCCTAGCAAAGAGGAGTTCATCAGTAAACATATTAGATAGTGGGTTCTCTTCCTCTTTATTGTTCCATCGTAACCGAGACAAGTGGTTAGCAATCACATTCTCAGTGTCCTTTAGATCTACTATCATAAGATCAAATTCCTGTAAAATCACTAGTCATCATATGATATGGGGGCTCACCATTGACTTATTCATCAAGAAGCATATGGCACTATGGTCTGTGTGCACAAACACTTTGTATCTAAGCACATAGTGCCTAAAATTCTCAAGAGTAAACACCACTACCATTAGTTCTTTTTCTGTAGTGGTGTAGTTCAAGTGTGCATCCACAATGCTTCAGCTAGCACAGTGGATGTAATATGGAAATTTCTTATCAACCATCTACATAAGCATAGCTCCCAAGGCGTAATTTGATGCATCCATCATAACATGAAATGGTCTGAACTAATCAGGTGCTTGTTAGAGATTCTACAAGTTTTTCTTTCAATTTTTGGAATGCTTGTTCACATTTCATAATCCAAATAAATGAAGCATATTTCTTTGTCAAATCCATTAATGGTGTTATGATCTTAGAGAAATTCTCTATGAATCGCCAATAGTAACCAATATGTCCAAGGAATGACTGAACATCTTTAATAATGCCCTCTTGGACCATTAGATGACTTTTTTGCCAATTGAGCCACAAGTTTATTTCAACACATCATTTTAACACTTGCTCAAAGTAATCCAAGACTTGCTCAAATGTAGCTCCATAGGTGGAGAAGTCATCCATGAAGACTTCCACACTACTACTAATCAGCTGTTGAAAAATGCTAAGGACTAGGCGTTGGAATGTAGCATGGGCATTGCACAGACTAAAAGGCATCTTGCAATATGCAAAAGTCCCCCAAGGACTTGTGAATGTTGTTTTGCCTTGGTCCTTTGGTGTGATTTATATTTGGTTATAACCACTATAACCATCTAGAAAATTGTAGTAGCAATGCCTAGATATTGTGTCTAACACTTGATCAATGAATGGCAATGGAAAGTGGTCCTTAAATGTTGCTATATTCAACAAATGAAAATTGATGCAGATCCACCACTTGCCACCTTTCTTGGGTACAATAATGGGTGGACTAATCCACTTGCTATCTGTAATAGGATAGATAAACCCTACCTTGAGGAGTTGTTTAATTTCCTCCTTGACGATTTGCTTTAGTTTGGGATTTAATTGTCTTTGTGGTTGTCTCTTTGGCTTCACAATCAGGTTGGTGTAGATGCGATGCTAGCATATCTTAGGAAAAATCCCTATGAGTTTTAGACATGACTAGGCAAAGGCTACTAACCATTTTTCAACCACATTTAACAACATTTTTTTTGTTCTAGAGGAATATTTGTATTGATTATGACTAACTTTCTATTTTTTAAGAACACATATTCCATGCTGGCTAGTAGAGTTTTTAGTTCAAGGGGCTCTTACTTGAAATTTTTAAGAATTTCCAACTCTCCTAGTAGGTTTCATCATTTGCATCATCAAAGAGTTGGTGATGAACTTGCTCTAGGTCATCCATGCCTACAACATATGCACATGTCAAGCTGTTAGAATTAGTGGTTAGCTACTAGGTGTCATCTTGTTTTGTGGCTACCACATACAGACACCTTTGAATTTTTTCTTCTAGTGCACACTGCTTACATGTAAATATGGACGCTTGTTTTATTGCCTAGAGTTTCTACACACAATTACACCCTATTTCGTTGTACATGATGCATGGAACATGCTTCTTCTGGATCTTCCCAAATGCATTTTCTTTAGATATTTCTAGGGAAAGATCTTTGATTCTCATTCTTGCATCAATGGTGCTTAGCCATGCCCTTCCCATGATGATTGGGAAGTCCCCTTTGCAATTCTCCACCTTGATCACTAGGAAATCAATAGGATAAAACCACCTACAGATAGTGGTTACAATGTCTTTCACTAGTTCCAATGGAATAGTGATGGATTGGTCTACCAATTCTAATCTATTACTACTCTTCTTAAGAGGAGGTAGGCTCCACGTAGTATACATCTCATGAGAAATTAGGTTGACACCATAACCTAAGTCGAGAATAGCTTTGCATGGTTCATTCCCAGCAATCTGTAAATAAATAAGAGGACTTCCAAGATTTGCTAACTTCCTATGAAGGTTTCCAACACGAATCCAATTAGATATGGCATGAGTAAGCTTCACAGTATGGATCCTAGGAAGTATTTGGTTTGAAGGGGACTTGAAGGAATTTGATATAGAGGAAGGCAAAGGAATAGGTTTGTTAATCATAGGTGTATTTGAGGGCCTAGAAGGACTACATGGTCAGAAGAAAGATCTTTTTTTCGATCAAGTATCTGAACCACTTGGTTGATGAACCGATTGTAACTAATGACCCTGGTAGCATTACATTGTTGTGGTTGAGCTAGGAGTTCACCCTGCATAGGTGGAGTAGGTGGTAGCTATGTGGATGGAGGAGGAAGATGTGCCAAAATAGGAAAAGGATAAGGGTAAGAGGTGGTATCCCTTCTTATATGTGGAGAATGAGTTCGATAATAATCAGAAGGGTGGTAGTGAGATTGGAAAGTGGAAATGTGACTGGAGGAGTCACCCAGAGACAAGGGTTGCTAAACGTAATACTCATAGGGATCAAGTTATTGGTAGGGGTATTATTGCCTTGGTGATTCCAATGCCCATGATTGTGGTTGTTGTCACTATTGATATTGCTCATATGGTTGCAGTGGAGTTCCACTTGGAAAATACTATTGTTGTTGGAGGAACTATGTCGTATTACCTTGAGGATAAGGCAATCATCTGGGTGTTTGCATTTGTGCTAGTCGTGGATTCAAAGCATACACCCTAGACTCCTGTAAGTGTGACACTATGGGGCAACATCCCTTAGGATTTTCATACTAGCATATGTCACACCCACCATCATCATTTGGTTTGCTTCCTGAAAATTCTTCTATTGTAGCAATCTTGCCCTTACCTCTTTGATAGGCATGTTTAACTTCCTTGTGCCTCCTACACTCACGATCACTACCTCATTCTTTGAACTCCTTAGTAATTTTTAGGATAGCTTGAAATATGCTATTCATGGAGTCCCATAATTGATCAACCTTGGCAATAATTTCAAATTAAAATTTTTGAAGTAGTAAGGCTTTCCTATTCACCACCTCATCAAGTGTTGATTCTTCCTCACTATCATAAAATCAAACCTCCCTCTTGCAAGTGGAAAGATTGTGGTTATACTCCTCTACACTTTCTCAATTTGTTTAATTCACCTTCCTCTTTAGGTACTTGCTTAATCAATCTTTGAAATTGATGGGCACTTAATTCTAATAATCTCCCTTGGGCATAGATGCCAAGGGTTCTCCTCGTTTTAGATTGAAGCCCATCTACAATGTGACAAAGTTGATCCAATTGAAAATAACCATGGCTAGGACATTTATGCATTAAGGAATAATATCGATCGATGGTGACATCTAAGGGTTCGTGTGTTCCTTGTTTCCATCCTTGGATCTTCCTTCTCAAGTTGGACACTTTGTAGTATGTTTGATATTTGTCATTGAAGAATTTAAACATTGTACTGCATCATCTAATAGATTCTGATTTTAAGGACTTGTACCAATTTTTTTTTTGCTTCTTTAATGAATGTTCTTGGGAACAACTTAAGTTTTTGTTACTCATTATCTATATTTTGTAAGGCACCTGCATCTTGAAAAGCTTGGAGATGGTTCTACAGATTTGAGTTATATTCCCCTTTCGAACCTAGGGATATTGTTCATATCTAGCCTCTTGATCCAACTATCCTTTACATGCCTTGTTGGAATTCGTATTTCCTCTACGATGTTTAGCATACTTCAGGTAGCAAGAAAAAGTTCATCAAGGCCATGATTTTGGTGCATACNACGCGATATCGTAGGGGACGACGCGATATCGCGGTGCATGTGATATTACGTCTCATCATACCCCCATGACTGAATGAAAACTTGTCCTCGAGTTCCTTACAATAATATCAAGTGGGTATGGAATTATTGAGGGGAATGGAACTAATGGGATGACATGTGAATGGATCATTATTACAAGACTTGACAAAACTGGTGTTCATGACAACAAGGGTAAACACCTTATTACAATGACATCAGGCCTTTGTTGGTAGCTGAGAAAGAGAGAGAGAAAGAAGTGTTGTTGCTGCCAACACCAAGATTTCACTTTCATTGTCCATCCGTAAGTACGCCATCGATCTTGCTCCTTGCATAGCTGCTTCAGCGCTGCTCCATTCCAAGTGTTGCTCTAGATCCAATCCGTTGTTTGCATGTCCGTCATCTGCACACAACACAATCATATATTAGCAAGGGTAATTGAATCATCATGTAATTGATACCTTGCTTCGATGTAAACTCATTGGCTAGGTTGTGATATGGATGATATGGATCTAGGAATATGTTACTGATGACTATCGAAGGTGTAGGGGTTAGGAAGAAAATCAAAAAAATTTAGGGCTAGAAGAAAATCAAAAAAATCAGGCCTCATACCCCCATGACTAATCGCGAACCTCCGGTAGCGTTAGAATGGAAAAAGAAAAGGAGTAAGAAAGATAGAGAAAAAGGGACAACTATGGCATTGATGAAATAGATGTTAAGATGGAAATGAACAAGATAAAATTAATTGCACAATGTTAAGGGAAAGAAGTTAACTAATGTTCCAAATAGGAATGTCAGTGGGTCCTCCCCAAAGTAGGCTCATGCCCTTAATGCCCTAACAAATCCACATTCAAAGAGTCCTTAGGCCCTGGGAATGTCATTTGGAACAAGAGTTAAAGTCTTAACCACAAGACTTTACCAAAAAGAAAACAATGCATCAACCAAATTATATACACTAATGATACAACCAACAATGAGGTGAACGATGGAGAGAAGAGAAATGGAATGGAATCCCAAGAACAAGGTGGTGTACAGCCCCTTGTGTGTTTGATGATTAATGTGACTTAGCAAATCTCATTCCAACTCCGGCCTCAAACCAACCACATCCAGTGAATTCGCATCAATGCATTTGGTTAAACCATCCACTTGGGCAATAAGAATACACGCTCCAAGAGCCACCACTATTATGATGAAACAAAGGAAAGAATGGGAAGCAAGAAGGGCCTTAGTTAGAGGCAACATTTTTGGTTCCATAACCAGTGCTTGTAGCCCAAGTTTATTCATCTAAGGGGTGTGCTTTGAATTCTCACTTGCTTTTTTTGTTTGTTTTTTTTTTGGATTTTGTGTTTTTATGCATGAGAACCACACCATGCAAAGACTTCTTATTTTTATTGTCTTAGCTTCCAAGAATTGGGTAACATCGAAATGGTAAGAAAACTCAAGAAGAAACATTCAAGCACCCAAGAGAATGACCAACACAAAAGCATCAAGTTCCTTTGAAGTCACACCCTTTTCAATCCTTGAGTCCTTCCTTAGTTTGAGAAATACCCAGTCACCGATTCGTT
>MNCI01006114.1:2318-58545 GCA_015680685.1 Gnetum montanum | reverse complement strand
ACTTTTGGAGCTAAGTTTGGGGGCTTCTTTAGGTCAGATTTCTCGGAATTATTGATCCCTATCAAAGGAAAATCTGAATACATGACTATACCCCAAGAACCCTTCTACAAACAAGTAGTAACAAACTTGGATCAACAAAATCAATCTTTGGAAGATCAAAATGCTAATCTTTATGTTGGGGTTATTGAGGTTAAGTGTAGTGAACATGTTGAAAATGACTATGTAAGTGGAACTACAAAAAGTCCTATCTCTTATGCAGACCCCATCAAATCCTATCAAAGTTCTAGAGAAGGTGAAGAAAACTATGGAGACACCTTGCCTTATCAACAACGCGATCGATTTTGTCTAAGTGATCCACCACCTTTAGGGGAAGACAAAGATATAAATAACACCTTATCTCTTAAAACATTTGAAGGTGTGCTAAATTTTAACAATACATCCATGGAACATTCTCCTAGAAAAGCTATATCCGATGACCCACCAAGACCTAGACCTATCATTGAAAACTTATATTAAGGAAAAACTTTATAGAAAATGATCAAGCAAGATAAAAGTAGGTCTTGATTTTCATAATTTTACGCATCAACACCTTATTGGCGCTAGAAGGAGGGCCTGAATTGACCATTTTTTTCTCTTTTTCTTTTTAGTTGGGGGCTTGTCCTAACTATTTTTTTTTTCTCTTTTCCTTTTCGGTTGGGGGCTAAGTGTTGGTACCAACAATAACTTATAACAAACTTCGTAACTAAAGAGTTAAAAGCACGCATGGAGCATCTTTACCACAAAAGTGGAGGAGCCAAGTAAGAAAGTGTTGCAAAAGACAAATGTAATCCTAGTAGCACAAGATCAATTACTTAAAGAAGAAGAGAAGTTCCATGTTTTGCCCGGTCCATGTTATTAGAGCATTACAATGGCAAAAGAAAGAAAGAGTAAGACTTAGTAAAGTAAGAAAAAGTTAGCATCCCCAAGCTAGGATAAAGTTAAAGTTTAGGAGCAATTTAACCAGCGACAATAATCAAAAGTTGAAAAATAATATTCGTAGTCACGAAGGATGGTTATAAGAAACCTAATGAATGTTTACAGATGCCTTATCAACTGTAAATAAAAAATAACAGAGGAAAATCTAACAAAGGCATACCTTCGTTCATTGATCTTAGACTCAATTGTTACCGGAGAAACTATAGTTTGATTGAACTGGTTGTGCTACTGGACGGCTGAGAGAGTGGAATTGCATCAACAGCCAAAAGTCCTTCCACCATCTGCACAACCTTACCCATGGTGGGCCTTCGAGAAGCCTGTTCCTGGCCACACAAGAAACTGACATTGGCCAGCCTTGTGACCTGCTCTAAATCATATTCCTTGCCAAGCCTTTCATCTATAACTGCTTCCACGTTTGCCACCTGCAACTGTCTTTCAGCCCACACCGAATACGTTACCCTTTCCTGCTCCAGCCACTCAAAATTCCTCCTGCCACTGATAATCTCCAAAAGAACCATGCCATAGCTGTACACATCAGACTTGAAAGTGATGGGCTGATCGGATAGCCATTCCGGAGCTAAGTAGCCCCTGGTTCCATGAACGCTACCCACAGAAAGCTTCTTCTTGCCATCCTGGACCAGCTTGGAAAGCCCAAAATCAGACACCTTGGGCACAAAATGCTCATCCAGAAGCACATTCTCGGGCTTGATATTACAGTGAACTATGCAGTCCCTGCATTCCTCGTGCAGATACGCAATTGCTTTGGCAGTGCCGAGGGCGATTCTGAACCTGGTTTCCCAATCCAGGAACTTAGTGGGTTGCGCGGCCCCGGCGAACAGATATGTGTCCAGAGACGAATTCTTCATGAATTCATAGACCAGAGCTCTATGGCGGCCCTCCAGGCAGAAGCCAATAAGCCTAACAAGATTCAGATGATGGGTACTGGAAATGGCAGCCACTTCCATGGAAAACTGTTTCTCCCCGCGCTGATGGAGCTCATTATGCTCCAGCCGTTTCACTGCAACTGCGAGGCCGTTGGGCAGTTGCCCTTTATACACGGTTCCGGACCCGCCTTCACCGAGCTTTTCCCCGAAGTTGGTGGTCACTGCTTCGATCTCACGAAACGAGAAACGCACCGGCGCGCCGGAGGCGTACTCCAGCAGAGTATACTGCTCCGGGTCTCGCCGCAACGCGTAGAAATTGTGTTTCCGGCGACCCCTGCAGCAGTAAAACCAGAGCACCACATGCAGAAGAAATATAATTCCGACGAGAACGCCCACGGAGACGCCTGCAACTGTGGCGTTGGAGATGGTGTGGGAGGATTTGGAGACGACATTCATGGCCGGCGGTGGTGGCGAAAACGGCCTGCCTTGGCCGCAGACTTTGACGAAGGAGACGCTGGCCAATTCTGGCAATTGATACGCGCTCACGAATGTTTCTGTCTTGATGCGGCACGTTCCGGAGCCGTCCGCCATGACCGTGGATACGACGCAGAGTTTATTACTCAGGCAGTTGGATTGGCACTCTTTGATCCCCAGCCTGTATATGTCCGCCGACGTGTCCTCTGGTGGATACGAGAAGAATTGTGTGTGGTTCAGCACAATCGTGCTCTGATCGTTTCCGCAGCCTGCATCATCGTCTCCACTATGTTATTTGTAATTCAACCAATTCCGAAACTGCAGTGTATAACTGTGCTTTCTCAGATTATGTTCTCCGGTTAAAATCGATCGATTCATTGCATGGAATAATGAAATGTTTTTTTGTTCATATGAGAAACAGGCTTTCAGGAGAAAATGTTGCTGTGCAGTGTGCAGAGTCTGACAGTAACTGGTCTTCCTGTTTCTTTGACACTAACTTATTCGTGTATGAATGGTGCCCATAACCATGGGCACCTTTCCAAAGCTTTCTAAATTAGAGTAGAACGGGACACCGTCATCGTTGCTTTTAAAAAAGTATCAAGGTCAGTGTTTTTAAAATATTGGGTTAATTTCGCACCAGCGTGACACACGGCTGCGCAGACCTTCCAAATTTCAAAATCTAAATTGGATTAGCTGTGATGCACAGAGGTTTCAACTCGGTGCAAATACACAGCAACAATCATGAGTTGTTTGAGAAGAAGAACAAGAAAACGTCAAAATCCAACTATTTTCAAGCATTGCATTTGGCCCCATTGATAAGTTCGCTAAGCTTTGTTTAATAAAAATGAATGACTCCAGGCTGGCCTGCAGTAAGAGGTACGGCTCGTGCTAATACATCCCATCAATATGGCCTTATCTTTATAAGGTTGTCAATGTTGCAGAGTTTATGGTAATTTTTTCTTCTGAATTTTCAAAAAAGTAATGTTTTTTTCTGAAAGTTGCAATCGACATCTATTTGGGAAGAATACTCAGAGTATCTAAAAGCAATAATTGCTACAGCCCTGGAAATCCAAATTGCCATAGTTTGGGTGGATCTCGTTCCTTGATCGATAGCATACACAAATTAACTTGCAGACTATTTCTAGTCGATGAAACTTTCTGCCGGCGTTCACCAAGTATATCAAGAATCATCGCTAAAGCAAGAGAGTGTATCTGATTTCAGATGTCAGGAACATGAATTTTGGTGTTCTAAATTCTCTGCATCGGATGGATTGATTATTTCAGGCCGAGACAACTAACAAAATTGCCCCCAACCTAAACACAAAAGAAGGTCGATCCTAAACCCTGCAAACTTGCATGAAAAGGGAGATGAGACGAGCAAACCTGTAAGATTTGTGGTGAGGCTGCAGCCCTGGGAGGGATCATTGGGGTCGATGAACTCAAAATCCTGAGACGGACACGAACAAACGAGACCAGACGCGTTGAAAGAACAAATGCCATAATTTCCACAGCGCCCAAACACGAGGCAAGGATCCAGCACAGCGGTCCACTCAGCCGACCACTGAGACGACGACGAACTCCAGCCGTAAGTGCGAAGATTGCCGTCGGAGTCGAGACGGACATGCCGAAACGTGATGGCCTGATTCGTGTAGTCGTCAGAGCGGGCGCTCCAAAGCAGAACACCAGAGGCGTTGAGCAACTGAAATGTGCCGTCGGACAGCCGGGCAGTGGAGCCGGGCTTTCCGGGCGCGGACCAGTACGTGACGTTGCTGCGCTGTAGTGTGAGGTTGCCGCTGCTGGGCTGCAGCCGCATGTGGTACAATCCGCGCTTGAGGCCCTGTCCGGAGCGCAGAATTTGATTCCCGAGCAACGCCTCCGCCGGATTGTCGAAGCTTTGCCAGACGACGTTAATGGAGGAATTGGTATCTGTGCTGTTTCGCAGCAGCAGGTTTCCGTCGTCCCGCAGCTCTGCAATCACCACGGCGCTGTTGCTGCTGTTGCTTTGCCATATGACTGCTGCGTTGCTGCTGCTGCTGTTTCTGAGCACCAGATTGCCGTCCTTCCTGAATTCCAGCACCGCCGTGCGCCCCATTTTGAAGCCGCCGTCGTCGCCTGGGCAAGAAAATTTCAGCTTTCATCCCAGTCGCTCAATCAATGTTTCTTTGCTTAATCGCAAACTACTTATTTCAAACAGAGAGAAAAATGTTTTGTATACAGAGACACTGTAGACTCGATCTCGGCAGAATTTCTTTTATTTAGAGTTCCGGTGTGAGAATCTATTCAACGAATTGAATAAACCTGAGACGTGTTAAACTATGTTTTAGCATCCTGTATTTCAATGAATTTGAAGCCTTTCTCGATCTTCGCTGGAGGATCTTCCAAGGGTAACGAGATATGCATCTTTCTCTAAATTTATTTTTGTTTCCGCAAAGAAAATTAGGTGGATGAGTGTATTACCGGCAGTCCAGACAAGCATGCTGTCGTTGGAGTTGGAGGAAGGGTTTGCGGAGATGCCGAGAGCAAACAATCCGGGGAAGTCGGTGATGGGGTGAAACCCGAAACTGAAGGTGTTGCTGCTCGAATTCCAGAACTGCTGCTGCGAAGCTCTGATCGTGGTTCCTGTTTCAGTTGAGGCAGCCACGACCACAAGACCTCCTCCTCCTCCTTTTCGGCCATAGATGCCCAGCAGAAGCAGAAACAGCAGACTCAGGAACGCCCGCATGGTGCCTGACATTGTATTCTGTAGTCAGGCCATTTCATCTGAAATGCTTATCCCAAGGCGACTACAGCTTCTACTTGTGGGTCTGCCACAACACAAATGAAATGGATCAACCCAAGATACACGGTAACGCGACTCATAATCGTTGCCAGCGGGGAGGATTGCCTTGACTTTTCTGCTGCCTGAAACATTCAACGTCAATACGGTGAAATCTTCGCCGGGGATAGAATGGAAATTTTGGATGACCCTGCTGCACTAGTTGACCGGAGTTAATTAAAATGGGTCGCATCTGTTATTCTACAAATATAATCAAGACACGCGCATTGAAAAATGATATATGAATACATATGGAATCAACAAATGTGCATTGATAAATGGGGGGTGTTGGACATGGAAAGAGAAGTTTTATTAGTAAAAGAGAATCAAATACATAATCTACATTAAGTCACGTAGACTAGATAAAGAAGGAAAACTTGAATTACTGGGGATGTTACTATGGGAAACGTCAATTTCGAAAGGAAGAAACCCAATTGAGGGAATTACCATCTATTAAGATCAATTGACTTGGTAGAAGAGAAAGATTGGTAGAAAATTGGACAAGGTAAATAACGCTTGAGAATAAATAGAGAGACTACCATTTAGTGACTGCACTCAAATTTAAGAAGAGAAACTTCTGTGTAGCAAATTCTATTGAAGAGGGTTACTTGAAATCATAAGACTTTCCCATGGTGATGAGCAATGAGGTACCTCTATGCTCAACTATATGAATACGAGTGTGTACACGCGCGATCGTCGAACTCCGCGGACGGACTAGCTGTGGCACCTAGACAGTTATACGTTGATCGCAATTCTCTGTCTTCCCACTTGGACTAGTATTTGCTTTGTCATGTTTGGTTTAGTCCAGAGTGAGGTGTATGATATGATTTCTAATACTATGCTACTCCTAAAGACAATGAGAAATACTGGAGTAAACTACTTCTTGGACTTCGTCCTTAATCATCCGTATGCATCTGTCCTTAAGCAATAGGAAGTAAAATCTAAGCTAGCCTAAGTGCGATGAGCATCTGTCTTTAATCATCCGTATGCATCTTGGACTTTGTGTTCTACTTCTAGGATTACCGAGCGCACATCACTTGAAGCACTACTTGATACACTACTGGGTTACCACGTAGTGACACTTAAATGTTCATGATTAAGACATACTCATTCTGCATTAACAACAAGAATAGTAAATGATGATAAAGAAATATTAACTAAGAAAATAACAAATAATAATTAACAATTAAATAATTAAAAATTAAGTGAATGCTGCAATGATGGAGTAATCTTCATCATTATTGCCGACTGTGTGCGTGTCCAAGTATGTCACACTCGAACAAAGGTTCCGTACAATTACAAGCATCACATTGTAGGCAAGCACTTGGGAAAAGAACTGAAAACTGACAAAAAAGACTCAACTCCTAATGACTAACCAAAAAGACTCCCTTCCTGTGTGCCCAAGTGCTGTATTTATAGGGTAACACAGAAATTATGATATCATGTATACAATATCATACCCAGGCTGCGATATCATGTACTCGATATCGAGGCCTGGCAAACCACGATTCATCATACCCCCATGACTGAATAAAAACTCATCCTTGAGTCAAACAAAATTAATGAGATGCGATATGCACAAGCCGCGATATCGCATCCCTTGCGATATCGCATATACGATATCGTGTCGTCCCCTGCGATATCGCGGTTCGCCGTCAAATCTATAAATAAGAGGTGGCACTCCCCTCATTTCTCATCCTAGGCATAAAGTAGCGAAGCTCTAGCGGATTGATCACCCCAGAGATAGAATATTTTCCATGTGCCCGCAGTAGGAGTCCCCCAAGTGAATGGTTTTTTATTCAAGCAGCTTTGTACCTGAATGCAAGTTGTGTACGGCAATAAAGATGAGCTTTGTGGATAAACTTTGCAGTACATGGATAGGTTTATTTAATGTTATTTATTGCTTTCCTAGTAACGCGGCATGAGTATGACTTGGTTACGAGCATTGACGAATGTGTACGGCTAGCCAAGGAGTCGGCTACTCATCGCAATTAGATTCTCTCACCCTTACCTCCTAGAACGTGGAACAAGTACGACTNAGGACTTAGTGTTGTAGTTAGAGTTAGTTTTAGTATCTCAACCCTTCACCCCTTAGCATAGGAGATAAACCAGAAAATACCAAAAAAAATCATATACCTCGAACTTACTTAACCATACACTGTGACAACAACAAGTAAGTCTGGGAAAACAACGATTAATTAACCCCAAGTGTTCCTTGCGGCGTTTAGGCATTTAGTTTGCGGAGTTCGACCGGATCGCGCATGCTACGCTCGTTTCGTATGGTTGAGTGTAGGGGTACCTCGCCACTCATCAAAAATGAGAAACAAGTTCATTTAATTACAAAGTGGATAGGTATGAGATTATGGATTGACTATGGGTTATTTCATGTTGCAGTGTGGGACTAGACAAAACAAAATTGGGACACCAACACAAAATACAAAATACAAAATTATTTGGAACTCATGTGGTTCCTGGTGGCAGTGGCTCCTCCATGGGCTTCTTCCCCTTATCCTGTGCTTCAGGCTTTGAAAATGGATACTTCTGAAGGAGTTCCTGAATCTTTTCTTCCTCTGTTCGAGGATCATGTGTCGTCCATGTTGATGTTCCAATGTTTGATGGAGTCAACACCTCCCATGGGCATGGCAATTGCAAGAACATCTTATTAGTTTTGATGTACCATGTCGTAAACAACCATTGCTCCTCCTCGTAGGCTTTGGCTTTATCTCTAAATTCTTGATAATCTGTGAGCCATCAAGTGAAATCTACCGCAACATCCTTTTGACCTTGGTAGCTAACTTTTATCACTTCTAACTTAGAATTTGCTACCTCCAATTTCTACAGTGTCTTTTTGTGTTCAGCAAATTGTGTTTCATATTTGACGTAGGTGACAACTACCTGCTTTTCCAACTCGGTCCTCGGACGTCCTACTGTTAACATGGCCAAGTTGGCGTACCGCAGGTTTGCCAACTCTATGTATTCAATGAGATCTTGGATCTATAGGTCCTGACTCTTTAATTCTACTTGGTGGACAAAGGCATAAGTGTCCAGTATGGCCCACTAGTCATTGTTTTGAGCACTGAAAGAGTTGATGTGGGTCTTAGCCATATGGATCTCATTTTCAATTATCTACTTATACATTCCCACCTGGTCCTAGAAATGCTTCTTCAGTTTTTCATGTCATGTAACTTCATTTTACCACGTGCTTATTTCAATGGCTGTTTTCTGATGAATAACACGTACCTCCTTCATTGAGAGGGTCTTGTTCTCTCTAGCTAAGCAACTCATGTCTTGGTTGACCTTTATTAATTATTCTTGCATTTGCTAAAAATTTTCCATGAGAACATTCTTTTGTTTTTCAATTGTTGTCAACCAAAGATTTTTGGTAGCAAGGAGTTTATTTTCTTCTTATAAGGCTTTGAGTGCTTTTGCATGTGCATATGTTTGGGCCTATGCTTTCGAAGCATCACAATCTACCTTCTCCTTTTCCATTGCTACCCTTTTATTCTCCTCTAATAATTTATTCAATTTCTTTGTCCTAAATAATTCTAGTTGGTAGGTTAGAATAAGTTAGAATGGATCCCCCTGTGCAGCTTGTAGGGTAATAAACTTCTCCTGGAGTCCTCTCAACTCATCTTTTGCATGTTTGGCCCTAACCTCAGCCATAACCAACTTTCCCTTTGTGGAAATGAGGTCTGATTGTGCTACTGTGACATCTTAGGGGATGTTAGATAAGGACGTCATTACTTATCCTATTTGTAGCAAACAATCTAGAGCATCCTCATGTTCTGTAGGAGTCATTAAGGGACTAACTAGAACTTGAGCATCGCGTGCTCCTATGAGATGCATCGATGGTACAATAGGAATGTTAAATGATTTTTTAATATGGTCTGCGCCCACTTCTGCGGCTCTAGCTACATTTTGGTGTTGCATGATCACTATTGTGGCAGCTTTACCAGTTTCTAACTATACTTGAAATGATGCAACATTCCCAAAAATTTGTTGTGACCAACGTAACTCCACTCCTCCTATTTGTATTGAGACCTTGCCTCTTGCATGATCAATTAAGATGGTGGGCTATATGGCATCATCGATCACCTTGAAGAGGTTAGTCTCATCATGACTTCCCCAACTGATTGTTTTTGCGATGGCCCTAAGATAGCTCATTGACAGTCGATAATCTTGCAGAGGTGGTGGCGGTTGGTCTTGTTGGCCCGTGGGTTACATGCTGGGCCCTGCTTCTTGTTATTGATTGGGCCTCATGTCCAGAAGTTGGTTAGACCCTGTTGTTTGAGGTGTAGTGGGCCCAACCATCTACTCCTGTTCAAGCTCCAATGTCTTACCAACATCTTTTCTTGGTGCTGGTGGCTTTAGTAATTTGACGTATGAAGCATTTTGAGCCTTTTTGAGGACATCATTAATGTACCCCATAATTCTAGCATGCCAACACAGCTTCCTAATCAAACATGAAAAGGGAAATGCAAACTTTCCTGTCTTATGTTCTTCGAACTGCCTCAATATTTCTTTTAGATATAAATGGGTCAAATTGGCATCAACCTTACCCATCAAGATTATGCTTCCTTTAGCCGCATAGGTGGAGATAATGTTTAGTCCCTTAGTTAGGAAGATGTGATAGGTGCCAATTTTGAAATAAATTCTCTCTTTAAGGATGATTTTTCCATATGTTTTGTCCTTCTTGCCATACGCCCTCTTTAGCCATACTTTTTGTGCATCAACATTAGAGCATGTGGACAGATTAGCAACTTTGGGCCTTGTATTTAGAAGATTTAGAACTTTCGAAATAGCCTTTGCGGAGAAATCAATTGAAATCCCACCAATGTTGGCAATGATGTCTTCCTCTTTATTATGCCAAAATTGATAAGTTTCTCCCAAATACCATTCTCCACTTTCCAAAAGGATAGGCCATAGCGGAGATCTTTTGAATTGATCTTTGACTGGCTCAAGCGCAAATTTAGTAAAAGGTCCAAAATTAAGTTCCACAATCATTGCAGTTGATGTGGACCTTTTTTGAATTACCTGAACGCATTTTGGGGACAATGTGTGATATTGTCCTTGTTTAGGTGCCTTGCCTTCTCCACCTTCTACTTGCCTAGATTGTGCAATAACAGGGGTTTCTTGATGGATGCTAAATGATTATGCCTCTTGTTCTACATGTTTTGTAGGAGGTCCTTGACCTCTACCTCTCCTTGGGTGTTTGGATGCACCTTGAGAGGGTCCTCCTTGTTGTCCTCATTTAGGGGGCATCTGTAATCACACCAGAATCAATTGTTAGTAAGGTTATTTAACAAAGTTTGATTATCTTATATCTTACTCATTATCTTTAATAAATTTTGAAATTTAATTACTTAGTGTGATTTTAGAGTTAGAAATTTTTTCAAGGAATTTTCCTAAAAGTCTTAATGTCAGGCCCAATTTGATCAAGTGACTCCAACAATAATTTACATGATTTGGATGAAGGAAGAAAATTAATTTGGGATGAGTTCTTAACATTTCTTAATATTGCTTATCTCTATGATATCCTTCGGGTGATAGTGAATTTTGAAAAAGTTATGCACAAATTCTATCATACCCCTTCCCCATAACTGAGTTAAACACTCCAGGTTTTAGCAGGTTCGATTGGAAGGAAAATCAAAGTGTTAACAAGTGAGATATTGATGGTTGAATGGTAGGTGAGCAAAGTGTGAAAAATCATGAAAGAAAATTGCAACAACTCCCCTCACATGAACAATTGAAAATGACGTTTACGTGCGTGGTGGGGATCCATATATATAGGTTTTGTTGACGTGATATCATGTATGCGATAGCATAGACCCGATATTGCGTCAGATCCGATACTGGGTACCCGATATCGTGTCCCTTCCAAAATAGGGTACCTAGTAAAATTGATAAATTTTTGAGTTTTCATGGTCACAATCGAAGGATTGGAGATAGATTTGAAAGATCTGGGGTAATGTTAAGTGTACATTAATTACCAAAAGTGTAATAAAGTGGAATTATAAAATAAAGTTCTTGAATAGGGTGAGGAAGAAGGACATGTAGTGGTGCAGGGGAATGTTTGGGTTGAAATGATGATAAAGAAAAGAATAAATTCAGCAATGCAATACTTGGAGGGTATAAGATGATGTGGTCGTGTGCATCAATTACAAATTACAAAAGTCATGCAAGTGGATCCTTGCCAAAGCAGGTTCCAACCTATCATGCCCTTACGTAACCATACCTTAAAATGTCCGTAGGCACTAGAAGGGTTAAATGTAATTTACACTGGTGCAAAAAAATACACACATGTTAAATACCACTATGATGAGGCATGAATTCTATGCCACACAAGACACAAGTTAGAAATACTTGGACAATGGGATGAGAAAAATTGTAGAAGGGATTGCAGAGATCAGGATGTGAGGTAATTTATCCTGGGCACAATGAATCCAAAGTGTTGTGCATGATTAAGATACCATTAGCCTTTCATCCCAAGATAAAAACCAAGTCCATATCTCTAATCAATGATATCGCATTGTTTCATCTCGATGATAGACAACCATAAGAGCATCATGATAACAAGGCATACAATCACTTGGAATTTTGTGCAAGGGAGGAGTGATTTGAATTTATCTGCAACACATTTTTCGTAATCTTTCTTTTACTGTTTTTCTTCTTTCTTTTCTTTTTCTTCTTCTGGCCACTTTGGCACTTTGTCTTTCCCAAAAGTGATTCGAAGAAGCTGCTAGCCTTCAAGCATGGATGCATGTCTTTCCAATGGGACCTTCTAAAATAGCATTGAGTTTCTTTATTGAGTGCCTTTATCACTCTTACTCCCATTTTTCATTAGATCTACAAGGACCTTAGTACAACCAAGCTGCATGATCGCACATACAGATGTCACCATAGAGAATCCACAAGTCCCCTTGATGTCACACCTTGGCCATTCCCTCTTAGTCCATCACTTTTCGCTCTGGGCATAATGAGTACAAAGTTACTTTAAGTTTTAATGATGACAAGAATATCATCATACCTAGAGTAGGACCTCTTCTTAATAGAGTGGATGGGTGGATGTTGTGGGCTCATTGTCCAAATAGTTAGTTACCTATGACATGATAGCATAGAGCAACACCACAACCAATGAGTTACATGAGTGTTTTATTCATAGATGAGATTATTCATGAGAAGATAAAAAGACACATTGAAAGATGAAAAATTAGAACACAAAGAATTGGAAAACAAAAAATTGTAACACTAAAGAAAAGAAAAAACATTTACTAATTCTGCTTGTTAGAATTGGGGATATTCCCCATGACTAAACCTTGGATCATGGCAAGAATTAATAAATGGAAAATTTGAATCCATGCATGTTGGAAATATTGGGGTCTGGTCATATCCAAAACACTAGGTGTCTTTTGGTGTGGTGGCAGGAATGTACCCAAATTGGGGTTCATACACTTAATTAAAGTAGGCATAGTGGGGAAAATTATAAAATGTGATCATGTGATAAGGAGCTGACCCACTATGGCACCCGTGACCATAAGATGGTATACAAGGATTCATATGCCTCCTCATGTTGTCATATTCATTAAGATGCATGGTTGTTGGAGTGTTAATTGGTGGCCTGGATAAGGTAACATGAGGCATGGAGTTTGAAGAGGAAGGTGCATCACAGTGTTGGGCTTGTGCTAAGTTGGAGGATGCAGTGGTTTCAAAACCGTGCTGTCTCTTTCTACGATCATGCCTAAAGAAGGGATGCTTTCGACATTGGAAAGGATTCTCACTACTATTGATAGTAGCAGCACAAGTAATGTTCATGGGCTAGTGCTATGGTGCAAAACCTTTTGGTACAACTAGTGGTGATGTAGAAGGAGGTGAAGGATGAGAATATTGAGAGCAAGCAGAAGTGTAAGGAACATGATGTGGTGATTTCGTGGGAGAGAACATATGATATTCAAGAGAATGATAACGATGAGGTGAAGCTGAGGATGCTGATCTAGTTGGAGAAACAGGGTGTTGAACATAATAAGCACTTGATTTTGGATGGTATGAAGGATGTGGCCAGTTTGATGGTGGTCTCCCCCATGAATGGGGGTTTTGCCACTACGGTTGAACACAGTACTTCTATACAAAATATGGATGTAGCATTCATCCCCAATGCTCATGTAAATGTGACAATATTGGGCATTAAATTTTAGGATGATTGTATAGATAAACATCACATTGATACTTATGATTTGCAGTTGAGCTCCTATCCTTATTTTCTACAATCCTTCTTTCTGATTGTCGAATGGTGTTCTATCCTTTTGCTAAGTTTGGAATCCTCTATTTTTTCTAGTTTTTAGAGTGATTTTGCGTGGTTCTACCTCTAATAATGTTTGCATATTCTCTGCATTTTTCATGTACCCATTCTGTCATCTTATTAATCTTTTCCTCGATTTCATCTAGTAACTTTAGTGATTTTAGTATTGTCAAAGATGGGGATGGTTCCACCTCCTCATGGTGAGTTGATTTCTCCTCTTCATGATTATGGACCTTCATTACTTTAAGAGTTTGGTCCTATTGAAATCTTTTAACATTTTCCCATTTGTCTATCTCTCCTTCTTCTTTTGCTACCCTCTTAATAAGCTCTTGGAATTGGTGGGTTCGTAGTTCATATAGTCGACCTAGGGCATACATCCCTAGGGTCTTCCTTGTTTCATTACGAAGCCCATCAATGATGTGACACATTAGCTTTTCCTCGGAGAACCCATGGCTTGGGCATTTGTTTAACAATGAATAATATCTTTCTAAGGCCATGTCCAAGGGTTCATGTTGCCCTTGTTTCCACTCTTGGATTTGTCTCCTCAAGGCTGACACTCTTGCACAAGTTTGATATCTTTCGTTAAAGAGTTCTACCATTGTGGGCCAACGAAAATTTGATTTTGAGTTTAAAGACCTATACCATACTTTTGCTTAGCGAACAAGTGTCATAGAAAAGAGCTTAAGTCTTTGCCACCCATTATCAATATTGTTTCATACACAGGCATCATAGAAGGCTTGTAAATGGTGTTGTAGATCTAAATCATAGCCTTCCAAGAACTTGGGAAAGTTGTTTAAATCAAGCCTGGGTAGATGGCTTTCCTTGTGATGCCTGTGGGATTTCTAGATAACCTTTGTTATATGAATTAGGATCTTAGTGGCCAGCAGGGGTTCATCATCACTAAGTAGGTTATGAGTTCATGAGTTGGGATGATGTTGTCTATGTTCATGTTGGTGTTCCTGATTTTGCCCGTAGGTTCGATTTTTATTTCTATGCCGACCCCTTAAGGAATAGTCATTTGCATTACAACTTGATGTTGAAAGAGCAGAGGAAGAGAAAGAATTAGAAGACTCATCATGACTTTTGTAAGTCTCCCAGTTATCTCTAATGTACTCTTGCTACCCATTGAGAAGGGTCTAGGCCTTACGGGCCCCCTCAGTCTATGGGATGTCCCATCTTCACTAGAGGTGCCTACATTGGATGACAAGAGTCCTTGAGTATTGTTGGGGTGTCCATGAACATGTGAAACTCCTGCATAAGATTGAGTACTCCAAACTTTTTCTTCATCACAAATTTTGTTGGTTCTCCAATGAATTACTTCACTAGATGTTGCGTTATCATTGTTTTATGAGAGAGACATTGTTGTGAGTTGTGTGTGACTCAATTGAATTTAATTTCTTTTTTTTGAAAGATATCTCATTAATACCTTGTTAAAAAGATCATATATGATATAACCAATCAAGATAACTAGCACTGTCCTCGACAACAGTGCCAATGCTGAGTAGTGAGGTACCCCTATGCTCAACTATACAAATACGAGCATGTACACACAATCTAATCGAACTCCGTGGACAAACTAGTTATGGCACCTAGACAGTTATACGTTGATTGCAGTTCATTGTCTTCCCATCTAGACTATTATTTTCTTTGTCACGTATGGTTTAGTCTAGAGTGAGGTGTATGATATGATTTCTAATACTATGCTACTTCTAAAGACAATGAGAAATACTAGAGTAAACTACTTCTTTGACTTCATCCTTAATCATCCGTATGCATCCATCCTTAAGCAATAGGAAGTAAAATCTAAGCTAGCTTTAGTGCAATGAGCATCCATCCTTAATCATCCATACGTATCTTAGACTTTGTGTACTACTTTTGGGATTACCAAGTGCACATCACTTGAAGCACTACTTAATACGCTACTAGGTTACCACATAGTGAGACTTAAATGTTCGTGATTAAGACATACTCATTTTGCATTAACAAAAAGAATAGTAAATGATGATAAAGAAATATTAACTAAGAAAACAACAAATAATAATTAACAATTAAACAATTAAAAACTAAGTGAATGCTACAATGATGGAGTAATCTTGATCTTTATTGCCAATTGTGTGTGTGTCCAAGTACATCACACTCAAACAAAGGTTCCATACAATTACAAGCATCATATTGTAGGCAAGCACTTCAGAAAAGAATTGAAAACTAACAAAAAGACTCGACTCCTAATGACTAACCAAAAAGACTCCCTTCCTGTGTGCTTGAGTGCTATATTTATAGGCTAACACAGGAATCACAATATCATGTATACAATATCGTACCCAGGTTGCAATATCGCGTATCCAATATCAAGGCATGAAAAATCGTGATTCATCACATGGTTACATGAGATGAATCAACTGATGAATATCCATTTTGAACTTTGATGCTTGAGATTTGAGTTGGAAATGAATAAGGTGGAATATGTGCAATTTCTCCATAATAGTTAGATGACATATATTGGAATAATCAATCCTTTGAAAGATAACATTACATATATTCTTCCAAATATAATATAGAATAATAGGCCTAATAACTTTCCACAAAAATTTTAAATTAGCAAAAGTTGTGGGCAAAAAGTCAAATATAACATCATCTTGGGATAGCTTGCATGATGGAATAACTTTGGAGGCCCATGTTCACATGTGCTATGTGAAGGGGCATTGCCAAAACACATGAACAAAATCCTCTTTACCACTATAGAGAGGCCAAGTAGGACTATGCATCCCAAGATATTCAAGATGTTTACCGATAGGTAAACCTTGGTGAAGGAGATACCAAAGGAACTGTTTAATTTTAGGGAGAGTTAGTAGTTTCCAAATACATTGGAAGAGGGGAATCCAAAATTGTTCCAACCCTTGTTTGTGCCACGACTTTTTAGATCGTTTAAGGATACTTGATGAGTCATGTAAAATTTGAAAAAGGACATGTGGCTTATAAGGTAGAAGTTTCTTTTATAGTAATGAGACATTAAATAATTGGGGTTTATTTCAACTATTCTTTTATTTTACCTTGGAACTCATTCTTGAACATGCTTGATACTTTCGAACTTTCCCAATTTACAATTTTAGGAATTTTTTGTAAATTGCTCATGGTAGACCTATAATCTCTTTACTCTACTACTAGTGTTGGTGTAGTAGGTCTTGCTTGTTCTATTCTTGTAGTTGGTATATTTACTGCTAGTGTTGATGCTACTCTTGCCTATATGCCTAGTGGATTTTTCACTTGATCTTTCTTTGCTAATACTACTTTGGAAATTTTTTCATACAATGTATTTAGAGTTTTTCATGGTACATCGTTAGTGTATCGTAAAATTTCTACCTACTTACACAACTCCTTATTAAATAGGAAAATGGAATTGTTGCCTTACTTGACTTCTCCTCCTCAAATCTCTTCTAAATATTCAAAAAAGCAGGTGAACCATGTTTGCTTGAAATTTCCTATTAAAATATTACTTCCCTTAGCAACATGTGTGGATATCCTATTTAATGTTTTGGTAGGAAAGATATGATATGTATTAATCTTTAAAAAAATCTTCTCTATAGTAGATAATCTATTATACCCATTATCTATAGTTTCATAAGCTCTTTGTAGCTAAAGATTCCTTGTATTTATGTCTAACCTTGTAGAAATCTAGGCAATGGAAGCTCTAGCATTTAGTACATTTAGTGCCATTGCAATATCTTCTACTAAATATGGCATTATGACACTTTTAATCTTAATAATGACACTTTCATACTTATTATGCCAAAACTAGAAGGTCGCTCCTAGATACCAATCACCATTAGTAGAAAGTATCAGTCAAAATGATGATGCTTGCAATTATGCTTTGACTTCTATAGGAGAAAATTTCATAAATGAATCAAATTTTAACTCCACAATGACTATGCATGTTATTAACTGATCACATATAACTCTAATAGAATTTCTTGAAAGTGTGAGTTGTTGGCTTGGTTCACAAGTTGGTAGATGTTTTACAGCTTTTTCCTATGTAGATTGCCTTGTCTAGGGTGTTGGTTTTTGGATGAAAAATGATTGCTCCTCTATCTCTTCAGCAAGAGGTTGATATCTTTCTCTTCCTCTAGGCCTCTTCTCCTATTGTTACAAGGGTTCTCCAACTTCTAGAATTCTCTTTAGAGGCAACTACAATCATCAATAGGATTCTAATTCACCTAAAGTTTGAAATTTTTTTTACTTATTTGTAACCCTTCTTTGGATTTTTGATTTTGATAAAAAAATACAAAGAGTAATCAATTTTTTAAATTATTATTACAGTGTTTGAAATTTTTTCAAATTGTGAAAATCCCCAATTTTGAAATTACTCATAGTTAAAAATGTTTTCAAAATCAATCATTCAAATAGTTTGCCCCACTTTATTGATTAAGAATCATTAGAATGATGTTCAAATATACAACATTCCTAGGAGATACAAATTTTGATTCCAAAAGCACACATTAGATTAACATAGGTCCTAAAATTAGTGTAAGATTTGAAAATTTAAATCATGAAATATGAAATATATGAAATCATTAGATTATTACCCTTCTTATTTATCAATTTATCACACGTTAATGTAAATTTCTCAAATTTTTGTAATGTTACTACCTTGACAAGAAAGCTCACTTCAAAAACTCAAGGATTTAAGAATTCTCAAATCAAATATGTAGTGTGAAAGATATGCCTCTTAGAAGGTTCTCTGGCATAAAAAAAACATGAACTCCTCATGCATTTTGAAGAAAATGAGAAAACGTTTCTAATGGTCATGTTATATTTATAATGTTTATATTGGTAATATCATATCTACGATATCATCTTAGAAAAATTCAAAATTTTCCCTTGATTTTTTGAAATATAAAGTTAATTTTGATGCCCTATGGGTTCTAATATTGTCTAGAGGGTGTTTGGCCAAAGAATGATACTCATAGATATTTAAATTACCCATCAATAATAGAAAACTATGAAGACTAAGATTCTTGGATAAGGTAAAGTATACAAAGCCAATGATTGTTGTTCATGGAAATGGTTAAGCATATAAACTAGTTGAAGTTTTAAGAATGATGCAAGGACTAAAATATCAACTAGAAATGAGTAAGATGGTGTAGAATTGATTGCCAAATGTGAGACACAAGGGTTATACAAGTGGATCCTCCCCAAAGAAGGCTCCTTCCCTTAATGCCCTTATATAACCACTTCTACAAGTATTCGTAGGTAATTAAAGAATTGAACATGGATCATACCTTTCTTGTAATACATGTTAGAATTTCCTTAGCAAGAAAATAACACTATGTTGTATGGATTCACCAAATTGTAATTATATATTCTAGTGAGGTGGAATCATGAATCAAAGAAAATGGGACATGAGATTTCTTACCATTGTCGTAATGAATCCTATGTGTGAGGCATGGTTAAAGGGATTATCATACCTTCCCATCAAAGTTTCAAACTAAGTCCACACCACATGCCAATGATATCACATTGCATCATCATTGATTGTTGACCATCAGACCAATCACAACCATATCATGATATCATTACTCAAATGAGAAGCATAGGAAGCAAAAATTACAATTAATTAATTACAACATTTTAATTTTTGGACATCTTAGTTAGAGGGGTATCTTTAGGCATAAGTAACATGTCCTTCTAGCCCCATACGCAATGCTAATTCCACTAGCGATGTACCTTTAGGCATGGGTAACATGTCTTTTTAGTCATATGATAAAACTAGTTCAAAAGACCATGAATTCTAATAATAAGATGTTAGCCTAGTAGTATAGCTCTCAGCCTTATAAACCTAGGTCATAGGTTTGATTCTACTAGGTAGCATTGAGTTATAAACTTCTATAAATCTTGGGGTTGAACCTATGTTTCACTTATTTTGGGTTTCAACACCCTCCCTTCCCCCTCCTTAAAAGACCATGAGATTCTTAGAAGTAGCCTACCTTTACAAATGGGTTACATGTCTTTTCAATAATATCCTAAGAATGTTTATTATATGTATAAATTAATTATTATGTTAACCTTGCTAGAGGACTACCTCTGGGCATGGGTAACATGACTTTCCAAGGTTGCAATAAGGAAATAATTATTATTTTTAGAACATGCTTCCATTTTAATAAATATTTCAGCAATGATATAATTACATGAAGGACTAAGACTCATAGAAGAAGTCTTAAGAATTAACAAATCCACTTGATAATAATGAGGTGTTAGCTTAGTGGTAAGAATCTTGATTTAAAAGCTCTAAACCATTGGTTCAATTCTAGTGGATAATGCTAAGTTATAAAGTTCCAATTGAACAATATATATTGAGTGTGCCTATATTACAATTATTTTGAGGTTCCACCCTCCACCCCTTTCTCCTTTCCAAAAAAAAAAAAACAAACAAACAAACAAACAAATAAATCCCCTAAATGTCATACCCGTTTACTATCCCTCTTAGATACTTTTTTTTTCAAAGCATCAAGATTAAGAATTAATTTTAGGTTTAAGTAATGAGAATTAAATTATGCCCATGGTAAAAACATCTCAATACTGAAAATGCAAGAAATCGATGATATGGTCTCACCGTACATATAAATAGTCTTTTAATAATTTGATAACACAAGGTGAAATTCTTCTTGTTTACACATCTTGCTTATTATTAATGGTATTATTAATGAAACAACAAAGATGTGTATAATTCTTAGATTAAAATGTGCAAGGAATGAAAAAGTATATACAGAATAAAAGATATGAAAAAAAAAGAAGATATTACAGAATTGAAAAATGCATAAGAATGAAGAAAAGTGTTAAGAAATTGAAAAAATAAGAAATGAAAAATGAAGTGTATTCACAAGGCCTTGTTAAGGTATGACACACCCTCACAACTATGATTTAAAAAAGAAGACATAAAAGATTGAACGAGGCTTATCTTTGGTGAATGCTATGGTAGGATTCGTGGTTGGTTAGGACGTTGTCAATGATTGAACCTATGGAATGTTGATGAAAATGAGCTTTTGTGGTCCATCAAGGTGATAGATATGCATGGCACTAGAGTGCTAAGTAGCATAAATGATATAATATCCTTCTCATAAAGTTTTAAATTTATGACATTACGAAACATGGTTAGTATTATAGTAGAGGACTTTATCATTTAGTTTGATAGTAAGTTATCTAATCTTGACATCATGTCTATGTTCAGTATACATCTTATGGATTTCATTAAACAACAAAGTTACTAGATGATTTTTGTCCAATAAATTTAAATTTATTAAATGTGCTTTCTAGGTGAAATCGATATCCATGTCTAAAGAACATATGGCGGCTAGGTTATGAATCTCAATTTCGATTGATAAAATAAATAGTTTACCATGTACAAATTTATATGAAGAGCATCCTATAGGAAGTTTCAAAGTTGATCAATAGGCTCAAAGAGCACATTTAGCTTAGTTATCCATTCTTTTGTATATTGACTAATTGGTTTGGTTAAAATTCATGTTATTTTTGCCTATCCATTATCTTAGGGATGATAGGGTATTATTAAATTATGATTGACCCCATGTTGTATAACCTTCTTGAAAGTAGCTCCTATGAAACATGTTTCATTATATGAGGGTAACATCATTAATACTCCAATTCTATTCATCACATGTTATTAAAAAAAATTAGCTATTGTTGTTAATGGGTAATCCTTAATTGCAACATTTGTTGCCCATTTGGTGTAGTAATCAACAAGAACTATTATGTATGCTTTCTTATTTGACATCAATGTCACGGATTCTATAAAATCAATTCCTCATATGTCAAATGGTTCTAATGGTTGTATCCATTATTGTGGATCTTCATATTTGGTTGTCATTCCTCTATTACATTGACATCATTTATAATACTAAGTAAGTTAATGTGTGTCCCTAAACATGATAGGCCAAAAATATCCAGCCATAAGCATTTTGATGACTGTTTGTCATACTACATAATAACCTCCACACAACCCTTCATTTGTGTCCTACAAAATTCTTGGTTAACTTTCCTCTAGTACACAACATCTGATGAGTTTATTAGCAAAGATTTTGTAAAAATTTCTTGATTTTAAAGAACTTTTTTACTCAAATAAGAAATTTCTCCTTCTTCTTCTTATCCTATTTACTAGGAGTTTATTGAGTGGTCAAATAAGTCAAGTAATTTGTGAGCCAAGATTTTGTTACATTTGGATCTACAACTATTACTGCTTTGGCAAATAGTAATTCATTGAAGAATTCATTTAATAAAGGTTTTGCATGTTCTTTTGTGTCCCATCTTATTCATGATAAATGACCTACTATGACATTCTCAATTCCTTTTCTATTAATCATGGTGATATCAAACTCCTATAAGATCACAAGCCATCTCATATCTCTTAGGTTGACTACTAGTTTATTCATTCATAATTTGATTGTGTTGTAGTCAACATGGATATAGATAGAATAGCTGGTACATAATGTTAAAACTTTTCTAGTACATACACCACAACCATCAACTCTTTTTCTATAATGATGTAGTTAAGTTGTGTTCTTATAATACTTCAACTTGCACAATAAATGTAATATGATTACTTTTGATCATCAAACTATGTAAGTATAACATTCAATTCATAATTTGAAGCATCAATAATAATGTCAAAAGGTTTTAAGCAATCTTAAGCCCTAGTTCTAAAAGGTCTTTTCATACTCTTTTAACTAGATAAATGGTGCATCCTTCTTAGCAAGTTCTACTAGTGGCTTTGCTATTTTTGAGAAGGTTTTAATGAATCTTCTATAATACCTTGTATGTTTGAAAAAAGATCTTACATATTTAGCAGTTTGTGATCTTTTAGTTATGCTTTGGATAACTCTAATTTTAATTGGATTTTCCTTGATTCTTTTTTGTGAAACCTTGCATCCTAGAACTATACATTTCTAAAACATTAAATGGATCTTTTATCAATTGAGCTTCAAATTGGTTTACATACTTTTTTAATACAGGATCTAAGTGGTTCAAGGCCTATTCAAAGTCATGTCCAAAAGTAGAAAATTCATCCATGAACACTTCAGTCCAATTACTAATATATTTTTGAAAAATACTAAGGACAAGTCTTTAGAATGTAGCAAGTGCATTACAAAGATAGAATATAGTTGTTAATAGCAAACATTCCCTATGGATTGATAAATGTGGACTTCTCTTGATCTTCTAGCACTATTTGAATCTAATTATATCCACTATATCCATCCTAAAAGCTATAATACTTATGTATTACTATCATATCTAAGACATGGTCAACAAATGATTGTGGAAAGTGATCCTTAAAAGTTACTGATGAGCAACTAGGTACCCCTATGTCCAACCATGTGAATCAAGGGCATTCACATGCGACTTGGTCGAATTCTGTAAACTATAAGCACTTCGCATACACCAGAACCTAACCAGCAAAACCTTGTGTTAGAATGGCTGTTGTCTTCCCAACCTCATTTGTGATGTTCTGATTGCGAAGGTTAAGTGAGCTTGAGGCAACTGTTTTTTATGGCTTTTTCACTTTATCTTCTAGCGTCTAATCATTGGAATGGAAAATAAGGAATGGAATAATACGTAATCTATAATTATCCTAATCTATATCTTAACTCTTCCTAGCATAAGTATCCAATCCCATATTTTGTGCACATCTTGAGCATCCCCTAACCACTACTGGGTTACCAAACATTAAGCATCGCTGGGTTGCCAAGTGTTGGGTTTACGTTCGAGATGGTTGTACTTATGGTTTCTACGAACTATAAAAGAGCAATAGCGATTAAAATAATAAGAATGGAAACTTAAGTAATTATTAAAGCATAGAAATATTAAACTATTAAATGCATCAAATGACTAAGTCCAATTACTGCAAGGAATGCTTGAAAAGCTCGTCTTTATTTCCATTCACAGTAATGAGCTCAGGTACATCAGCACTCGAATAAAGAGCTGGACACCTTTCTTACACCTACTGCAGGCACTTGGAAAATATTCAAACTCTTGTGGAAACAAACTGCAAGAACTTCGCTACAATTGAAAAAAAGGTACCTAAGTGTGGCGGGAGCCCACTTATTTATAGGCTAAAATAGGCTCCACGTAAATGGGACCACGTCGACGCATGGAGGGATGCATCAACGTAGCCGCGTATAAGGGGCCACGTCAATGCAGCTACGTATACAAGGCCACATCGACGCGACCACATATACGGGGTCAACACATCAACTGTTTAGCACTTTATCATACCCCCACAACTAACTAATAACTCGTCCTCGATTTCCTCTACAATTTGGAAGGTATAGACTTTTTATTACAACACACATGACTTGACACACATGACACACACACATGACGTGCCAAGTGCCCTAGTGTACAGAGAAGGACAAATTACAAAATAGTGGTGTTCAGAGACAAAATTGAACACCTTGAAGGTCTTGGATTCTCTGCCATGTTGAAAGATACAAAAATATTTAGAGAAGATCACACCATCCCTGGGGGTGGTGGTTCTGGCGGACCTTCAATAGCCTCTGGCCCATGTGGCAGCGGTGGCATGAACGATGGCTACCCCACTATAGCTACAAATTCTAGAGGCAACCGAAAAGCCTCCAAGAGGGCCCTCATTTTTTCCTCCTTTCTTCTAGGATCGTTCACTATCCAGTATCTTTACCAATGTGTGCTAGGACTAGAACCTCCCAAGGACACGGCAATGCAGGGAAGAGTTATTTCAAATTGATGAACTAGGCTGCAAACTATTTTCATTCAATTTCAAATGCTTGAATTGATGTCTGCAGTTGTTGGTAGTCATTCATTTGACAGGCCAAGTTCTCTACGACCGCACGTTGTCCTTCAAAATGCATATGGAGAACCTTGAGTTTTGCATTTGCTATCTCCAATTTTTGTTTTTTCACCTTGTGCACTTGGAACTCGCCCTCGTATAAAGAATACGATGTGGCCACTTGATTTTTGTGTTTAGACCATGATCTCCCAGCTATTAGCATAGCCAAATTTACGTAGCAAAGGTTAGCCAACTCCATGTATTCTATCATTTCTTCAATTTGTAGTTCCTTGAGGTAGATCTCAACTTGGTTGTAGTCATTCAACCCATCAAAGATAGGTAGATCAGTGTTCACCTTGGCTAACTCTTCCTGCTATTGGTGAATAAATCTTTTCATGTGTTCTTTTTCAGCACCAACATTGTGCAGGTGATGAACCTTCGCGGTCAACCTGACGTTCTCCTAGTGAACCTCTATCAAGTCCTTGTTTAAATGATATGCATGAGCATCTACCAAGGAATTATCAAGGATTTTTGACTCTTGTTCATCCTCAACTATCTAAAGTTTGACTTGAAGCTATTGAAAAGCTTCATCTCTGGTGAGCTCATGGTTGAGGAGAGCTGGATCGACAAGTTGGGTTCTTAATTGAGCAAATTTTGTCGCCAAGCACTGAAAATTAGCTTGAGTAGCTTCAAGTTTCCCTTTCAAGATAAGGCTCTTACCCCTTGCCAAGAGTAGCTCTGACTGGGTTGTAGTGATGTTTTCCAGAAGGTCGAAGACATATGGAAGTGGTTGCCCGGTTCCCACCAGTCAATCCAACAGTTCTTCATGCTAGGCTGCATCGATCCTACTACGTGAAGTCTCGATAGATGTCTATATTTCTTTGAGTCCATGTACGTCTAGTACAGGTGGTACCAGTGCATTGAGGGCTGTAGCAATCATATCAATAACCACTTCGACCACAACCTCCTGTCCTTAGTGTTACATCACAAAGACTATCACCACTTTGCCATCTTCCAAGCGTACCAAAAAACTAGCGACATTACCTGAAATTTCAGGAAATAACTATTGTGTTGATACTGTTACCTCCCAGACACTAGGATTAGTTCTTGCGGGTATCTGCATTCAGGTGATAGAGAACATTAGCCCTGCTCTTTCTAGTAGACTTACTGAGTGAGCCACTTGCTCCAAATGGCTCATTGTAGGGCGATAGACTAAAGGGTCTTCTCCTCCACCTTTCCTTCCATATTGCTCTTGTTAGCTTAAGAGCAATTGTCAGATTTTGCGTATGTGTTCTACAATGGTTTGTGAACCTGACCTCATTGTTTGCGCAGGCGATGGAGGTGGTTGCTGCTCCTCCTTAGTTTGTGTGGTGGTTGGAGTCCTGTCCTTCATCATTTCCCTCCATGAGGCAATCGAGGCATGCTGGAGTGTATCGTTGGCATACCATGCTATCCCTGCCCATATCCATAACTTTCTAATTAGACAAGGAAAGGGGAGAGCCCATCTTCCACATTTTCTTTCAACGAACCTCTTTTCAATTTTCAAGAATAACAATTGTGAAAGAATCATTGGGAATTTCCCACTTAAGGTGGCACATGCACGAGGGGAGAAGGCAATGATTTTACTAGGTCTCATCGTTGGGTTCAGGTGGTAAGACGCAATCTTTGAATATACTCTCTCCACGGTGGTCAAAGTGCCGAACTCTTTATGATCCACCCCATAACACCATATGATCCACTCTCCTTTTACCTTGGGGTCAGCTTACTTCAAGATCTCCACCACATCTGCTCCAATCTCTGGCAACCCCAAAGCTTGGGCGATTTCTTCCGTAGAGTAAGAGACATAGATGTCCTTAATTCTTACTCTGGACCCCTGTTGCCGATTTTTCCTGAAGAGATAGCTCTCTCCTAAGTACCATTCACCAATGGTTGTGATGATTGGCCACATAGGAGAATTTTGTAATTGAAGCTTCACATCTTCTAGTGCATTCTGGAGAAATGGTCCAAAGTTTAACACTTGTAGGACCATTCGTTGTACTTTCCATGGCTTGATAGCATCAAGACATGCTTGGGTTAGGGTGACCTCAAGCCATGGTGCTATCCTCGGAGTTTCATCCCCTTGTGATTGCTTACTGGAAATATCCTCTTTGGGAATCTGATGGACAGATTCCACATCAGGTCCTTCACGGAGGGGGCTGGTTGCATGAGAGCCCTCCGCGTACTCTAGGTGCTACACACCTCGTCCCCTTCCTATTTGTGGATGCTTGTCCCTAGGTTGTGATGGTCCTTCTCCCCTTGGATGTCTTGGTTTTGGTGCCATCTACAATCAACCATAACCACTAATTCGATTATGCACAAGCTGCTCAAAATGACCCTCATACACCTTCTCAGTTTGACTAAGTTATGGTACTAGCACATGCATCCCATTAAATCCCCCGAAGTATTAGTTGATGGGTTAGAACAAAAAAAAATAAAGGATATGTTGGAGTTTAAACTATTATTTTCATTTCTTTCCTTAAGAGGTATGAAGTCTTAATCAATTAATCAATCAATTAATTAATTTCTAATAGGCCTCACCCCCCCCCCCCCCCCCCCCCACAACAGAGAGCATACCTTCAGTTGCTAAAGAGAGGAAGGATAGGTAAGTTAGGACATGTGGTGGACAACGTAAGTGCTTGGAAGAAGAGTTGAGGCAGAAATAATGAAAAATCTTCCCTTAATTTGTTTGCATAATGAGCTAAGTATCATGCACAACGAGGGTATATATAATGTTTTTGTGTTATGTCGACGAGGCCATGTATACGCGACCGCATATACGTAGGGGGCTGCATATACAGGGCCCTATATATGCAGGGGGTTGCACCCATTGACCAGTGTTGACCCGACAAAAGAAAGCTTGAAAAATCAATTAAAAACATCAAATTGGGGTGGCTGAAGAGCTTTAGAAACTAGGAACATGGCTGAGGACAAGAGGAAGATAAACTGGGCTACAAAAAACCTCAAAGGTAGGAGAACATGGAAAAAGAACTCCGCGGAGAAGAAATCAAGCAATGGATATCATGAAAACAATCAACCAGGAAATAAAAAGGATTGGAGGCTAACAAACGAGACCAAGAATATGCAAGTGGATCCTCCCCATAGCAGGAAGTAGCCTCAGTAGCCCTTGCATATCCTCAACACCGAAGTCCATGGGCCCTAGGGTCAAGAAATGGTGATCGCAAGTTAATACCCCCATCCATGAGAACCTGCCAAGGCATGAGAAGTTCATGGAAATCATGAAAAACTTTCAAACATAAGATGGGCAGTGAGGTGAGTTATGGAGAGAAATGGATGAAGAGAGAGAGAGAGAATTAGGATTCTGATCATTGATCACATGACACCCCATGTGAAGTTGTGGTTAAGTGACCCAGTAGGACCTTTCCTAAGTTCAGACCCAAAACCAACCACATATAGTGACATCACAGCAACAAGAAAAGCCTCATCCATCCTCCAAGTATTAGAATGCACCCATAGAAAACCACCACTCCAACAGGCATGAGAGGAAGGAAGTGAAACAGGACTAAGTTACAGGGGATGAAGTGAGTCCCATAACTAGTTTTGGTGGCCTGTGAGGTGCAGTCTAAGTGGTGTGCTTTGAATTCCCACATAGTTATGATTTTATTTTTCATTTTCTTGGTATTTCATGGGAACCACACCATGCAAAGACCCATGAATTAATTAAAATATTTTTAAGTGAAGGGCTTGCATGTTTCCAAAGAAAGGAACACCATGGAGTGGATGAATGGGTGGATGACATGGACTCACTACAGATTTTATGAGATGAAAATAGACATAAAGTCCAAGAACAACAATGTGAGGGTGGGAGTGAGATAAACTAGGTGGATCATTTCACGCGACCCATAGTAATGAAAACCATCCACGCCAGACACCAAATGACAATAAGACAACTTATTAGCAACCAATTGAAAATTAAACACACACATATGCATAAATAATCAACAAAGAAATGGAAAAGTAATTAAAGAAAGGAAAAGTTAGTAAGAATTGGCAAACGTATGAACAATGTTAAAAAAAAGGTGTAAAACAAAAAATTTCAAAAAAAAATAATGAGAAGCTTGGTAGAATGGATTACCATGGAGGACGGTCTCCTCCAAGACTGGGCGGAAGCAGGAGATGTGAAAAATGGAATGAGGTTGTCCCAATGACAATGAGGTGGTAGCACTAGTTAGGTGGAGTTCACAGAAAGGTTTTAATCATTGCTGATTGACCAACTACGTTCTAGTGGGATCCTCAAGTTTGTGTATAAGCAAGGCCCAGGATGGGAAGGTTTCGGAGACAATGTAAGGTCCCTTCCATAGTGTTTGAAACTTGGTCGGTTATCGTACGTATGTGGGGTTCTAGTAAAGCACCTTATCTCCATGTCTAAATGTTACCTTTCGAATCCTAAGATCATGACATTTTTTATTGTAGGCCTTGTGGATCTCATTTGAAGATAGGGCCACTAATTGATTCTCATCTAGCATGCTTAGGTTGATAAGTCGTTCGCGTTGTGCTAGTGGTAGGTCAAGACCTAAGTCATTGGCTATGCATAGTGTTTGGAGTTCTACCTGGATTGGAAGTTTCGGTGGCTTACTGTACACTAACTCATAGGGAGAGTAACTTATAGGAAGCTTCCAAGTGGAGCGATAGTCCTAAAGGGCATTGTTAAGTTTGGTGCTCCAGTCCCTCCTATATTTACTGATGGTTCGAGTGAGGATTCTAGTAATCTCCCTATTGGTGACTTTAGCTTGCCCGTTGGCTTGGGGATGATAAGAAGTTGTAAATTTATGGGTAACCCCCAAGTGTTGCATGAGTTTTCGAAAGGTGACGCCTATGAAATGCATTCCATTATCTAAGATGAGTGCATGTGGCACTTCAAACCTATTGACGATTTGCTGTTGGACAAATTGTGCGGTGGTGTTGGAGGAACAGTCAAAAATGGCTACCACCTCCATCCACTTTGTGTAGTAGTCCATAGCCACGATGATGTATGCCTTTCCATTGGACAGGGGTGTGATGGGATCCATGAAGTTGATGCCCTAGATGTTGAAGGGCTCTAGTGGTTGGATCCACTATTGAGGTTCCTCCAATTGTGCAGTCATCCCATCATCTCTCTGGCATCTTTCATAAGAGTGGGCAAACCATTTTGCATCCCTAAAAATTGTGGGCTAGTAATATCCTACAAGCAGGATCTTAATGGCCATGCATCGTCTAGCATAGTGGTCTCCATAAGGGCCCTCGTGAGCATCTTAGAGGATGCACAAGGTATCATCATCAGGGACACACAATTGAACTAGGCCATCTGCACACACCTTATAAAGGTGGCTATTAATTTCCATGAAGCTCTTGGCCTCATAAAGAAACTATTTTTTCTACTAATGGTTCCACTCCTTTTGAAATTCCTGAGTTGTGAGGTAGGTGAGGATGTGGTTGAACCAAGGTGAGTCCGTGGACACCTGTGAATTGACTGCTCCCGCAAAGAGAAGTTCATTCGAAAATTGGTCAGAGAGGGACTCCTCCTCTATTATGTCATTCCATCGTAACAAAACAAGTGGTCAGCAACCACATTCTCGATCCCCTTCTGATCTACCATAGTGAGGTCAAATTCTTGAAGAATCACCAACCACTATATGATACGGGGGCTCATCGTTGGTTTGTTCATCAAGAATCGAATGGCACTATGATTGCTATGCACAAACACATTGTACCCGAGCACATAGTGTCAAAATTTTTCCAAAGTAAACACCACCACCATCAACTCCTTTTCAATGGTGGTATAGTTAAGCTTAGCACCCACAATGCTACGGCTTGCACAGNTGTATAGATTTCTGATTGCTCAACATGGCTACTTTCAAATATCACTTCCTGCTCCCATTTGTGAACCAAGTGTTGGATACCATTGTGGTGCATCATTATTATAGCTTTTTGGATAGTTATAGTGGCTATAACCAAATTCAAATTGCACTAGAGGACTAGGCCAAGAGAACCTTCACAAGTCCCTGGGGGACTTTTGCATACAAAAAGATGCCTTTTGGCCTATGTAATGTGCTTGCCACTTTCCAACGCCTTGTCCTCAGCATCTTCCAAGCNCATAAAGACTTCTACCCCATTGCCAATTTGTGCTTGGAAGATGCTGAGGACAAGGCGTTGGAAAGTGGCAAGCACATTACATAGGCCAAAAGGCATCTTTTTGTATGCAAAAGTCCCCCAGGGACTTGTGAAGGTTCTCTTGGCCTAGTCCTCTGGTGCAATTTGAATTTGGTTATAGCCACTATAACTATCCAAAAAGCTATAATAATGATGCACCACAATGGTATCCAACACTTGGTTCACAAATGGGAGCAGGAAGTGATATTTGAAAGTAGCCATGTTGAGCAATCAGAAATCTATACAAACCCTCCATTTGCCACATTTCTTTGGCACAATAATGAGTGAACTGACCCATTCTCTATCAGTAATAGAGTAGATGAACCCCACTTTTAGCAGCTGTTCGATTTCATCATTGATGACCTACTTCAATTTGGGGTTCAATCGCCTTTGTGGTTGTCTTCATGGATTCATGGAGGGATAAATATAAATTCAATGTTGGCAAACCCTGGGATCAACTCCTATTAATTCAAGATACGACCATGCAAAAGTAGCATCCCATTTGTTCACCACCTTCAGCAATTTCTTCTTCTATTTAGGAGCAAGGGTGGCATTGATAATTACCAGTTTCCTATTATGCAAAAATGCATATTTTAGGTGGGCTGGTAAGGGTTTGAGTTCCAAGGGCTCTCGTTTGAAAATTTTAGGGATTTGCAACTTTCCCTAATCATCATGGTTATCAACAGTGGATACTTGTTGATGAACCTCTTCCAAATGATCCATGCTTTCTATGTAGGCACGTAAAAGCCCCTCAAATGGTTCCATTCACAAGGTGCTACTAGCAGGATAAGTAATTAGCCATTGGGTACCTTCTTGAGTTATGGCTGCTGCGTACAAGCATTGTTGGACTTGTGATTCCTTGGTACACCGACTGCATGCTTGAATAGATGTCTGCTTAGCATACCACAACTACTGCACACAATTGCACCCAGAGTCACTATACTCAATGCATGGAATGCGCTTCTTCTCGATCTTCCCAAAAGGATTTTCCTTTGAAATTTCAAGGAAAAGATCTCAGAGTCCTAGTCTTGCATCCACCGTGCTCAGCCAGGCTCTTCCCATTATGATTGGAAAGTTCCCCTTGCAATTCTCAATATGAATGATAGGAAAATCAGTAGGATAGGACCACCCACAAACGATGGTCATAATGTCCTCCACCAATCCCAAGGGAACAATAATGGATTGGTTTTCCAGCTCAAGCTGAATGTTTCTCTTCTTTAACAGTGGCAGGTTCCAATTCTTGTACATGTCATGTGAAATCAAGTTAACTCCTGACCCTGAGAACAGAAGAGCTTTACATGGCTTATTTCCTGCCACCTGAAGATAGATGAGGGGACTTCCCAGGTCAGTCAATTTCTGGGAAAGATGACCTGCCTTTATCCAGTCGATCACTGCATGTGTAAGCATGATCGTTTGTACATTAAAGGGCATTTGGTTTGAAGGTTGCTCAAAGGGTGGAATAGTGGAGGTGGTTTGAGGTTTAGAGGCATCAACCACAAGTGTGTGTGAGGGTGTGCTTAAGTTATTGAGCTAGAAGAAGGGATGTTTTTGTGGCTTGGCTTTCGGTCCACTCAGTTCAGGAGCTGATTGTAGGTTGATAGCCCTCATAGTGTTGCATTGTTGTGGTTGGGGTCGGATTTCCCCCTGCATAGGTGGAGCAGGTGGTAGCTGAGTGGGATTCTATTGAGTGGGGATGGCAAGAGAAGGTGATGGAGGATAGTAAAGATGTGGGATTTTCCCCTGGGTGATAGAGATTGTGGTTGGAAATATTCTGCGGGGTGGTAGTAATTATAAAAGGTTGCATGACTAGAAGAATCCCATGGAGAGACTAGTTGCTAGACATAGTACCCATAGGGATCTGGCTATCGTTAAGGGTACTCCTGCCTTAGAGGTAGCATCCCCCACGCTTGTGGGTGTTTCCACTATTGAAAGTATTCATAAGGTTGTGGTGATGCTGCACTTGGATAATACCCTTGCTATTTGTGGAACTGCCTAGGATTGCCTTGTGGGTAAGGCACCCTTCAGGGGTGTTTGCCTCTTTGCCAAGCGAGGATTCAACGCATACACCTCAAACTCTTGTAGATGCGACACCACGAGACAACACCCCTTAGGATGTTCATATTGGCATATGTCACATTCGTTATTTTCCTTTGTATCAGAGTCTACAACCTGTTCTACTACAGCGACTTTGCTCTTACCTTTATGGTGGGCACATTCAACTTCCTTCTTCCTATGCTAATCACAATCATTACCTTGCTCTTTGGACTCCTCTGTGATTTTTAGAACACTTTGAAATTTTTCATCCAGAGAGTCCCACATCTTGTCAAACTTTGTCGATATTTCAAAGGTAAATTTCTGTAAGGGCAAGGTTTTTTGGTTCACCACTGCATCCAATGGTGATTCTTCCTCTTCTTCACAGAATTAGACCTCCCTCTTTCTAATGGAGGGATCCCAATTAAACTCCTCTGCACTCTCCTTATTTCTGAGTTCCCCCTCTTCTTTAGCAACTTGCTCAATGAGGCACTACAGTTGATGGGCCCTTAGTTCTGATAGTCATCCCTGGGCATACATGCCAAGGGTCTTTCTAGTTTTAAAGTGGATCCCATCAATGATTTGGCAAAGCTGTGCCACTGAGAGTAGCCATGACTAGGGCACCGATGTAACAATGAATAGTATCTACTTATGGTTGCATCCAAGGGCTCATGATTAGCTTGCTTCCAACCTTGGATTTGACATCTCAGATTTGCCACTATGAAGTAGGTTTGATACTTGTCATTGAATATCTTTAGCATTGTACTCCATCTCCTAATTGATTTTGGTTCCAAAGACCGGTACCAACTTTCTGCTTCTTTGATGAGTGTACGAGAGAACAACTTAAGCATTTGCTAATCATTGTCAATGTTCTACAAGGTGTAAGCATCATGAAACACTTGTAGGTAAGTTTGTGGATCACAATTGTATCCCCCTTCAAATTTGGGGATGTTTTTCATGTCAATGCGTTTGATCCGACTATCCTTCAAGTGCCTATTGGGTATCTAAACTACCTCAATGATATGAAGCATGCTTCAAGTAGCCAACAATGGTTCATCCAAGTCATAGTCCTACTGAGGACCATGATGTCTATGAGATTTTAGCTGCCTCTCCTTTCATGACGGTGTGCCTTACATGATTGTTCATGCACTTCCTCACGCCATTCCTTTCGGTCCTTACAACCATCATCACCTCGCTCCTTTGTACCATGGTTATGATTAGAGTATGAACTAGATAAAGGTAGAGGGGAGTGAGAGGATGGAGAAGAGGAAGAGGGATTGCCACCACCCTGGTATTGATCTCTCCCTCTACTCTAATGGTGGCCTCGATCTTCCTTCCCATCCTTGCTTGTGTCGTGACCTCTCCTACGTGACCCTCCATCCTCCTGGGAATCCCAATCACTTGATTACTTGTTCTGGATGATGGAATGAATGATCTAATGCCCCAGAGGAAGTTTGGCCTAATGGAAATCATGAAAGATAGGTTCCCCATCGTCCTACAGCCCTTGCAAGAATAAGGGGTTACTGAACTATTTCCCTTTCATGTGTTCATATCGTTTTGCCTGCTGCTAGTCTCATACGCATTTGGCCTCAATGGGATGATAGTGCTAGTATTCATGGTCCTCCATGATGTACTCAACATCACAGTCCTAGATGCCTAGTCTGGCAAGATTGTGAAATAGCATTCCAAGAGCCGATCAGTCAGGCGGTACTATGATGTTGGTTTCCATGTCCCGCCAGCGCAAATGTTCATCCTGATGTAGGATGAAGGTGAAGTCAAGGATATATTCATCTGGATGCATGTATACCACCTAACATTCTTGTGGCACCAGTGGGTTGGATCCATCTTGCCTATGAGAAGAAGACATGTTGGATATTAGATGATCCACTAATTGGTGTGCCTTACTTTTTTACTTAGTCTACCTAGTGTGCGTAGATTTTACTATCCTGGGTCCGTTCAAATGATGTGAATGATAATTTTTCTAAGGTTAAATGGTGCATGTAAGACTAATAGTCCTTAGCAACGGTGCCAATGATGAGTGGCTAGGTACCCCTACGCCCCAACCATGCGAATCACGGGAGTTCACACGCGACTTGGTCGAATTCCATAGACTGTAAGCACTTTGCATACACCAAACCCTAACCAGCAAAACCTTGTGTTAGAATGGTCATTATCTTCCCAACCTCACTTGTGATGTTCTAATTACAATGGTTAAGTGAGCTTGAGGTAACTGATTTTTATGGCTTTTTCACTTTATCTTCTAGCATCTAATCCTTGGAATGGAAAGTAAGGAATGGAATAATATGTAATCTATAATTATCCTAATCTATATCTTAACTCTTCCTAGCATAAGTATCCAATCCCATCTTCCATGCACATCTTGAGCATCCCCTAACCACTACTGGCTTACCAGACATTAAGCGTCACTGGGTTGCCAAGTGTTGGGTTTACGTTCGAGATGGTCATACTTATGGTTTCTATGAACTATAAAAGAGCAATAGCGATTAAAATAATAACGGAAACTTAAGGAATTATTAAAGCATAGAAATATTAAACTATTAAATGCATCAAATGACTAAGTCCAATTGCTACAAGGAATGCTTGAAAAGCTCATCTTTATTATCGTTCATGCTAATGGGCTCAAGTACATCAGCACTCGAATAAAGAGCCAGACATCTTTCTTACACCTACTGCAGGAACTTGGAAAATATTCTAACTCTTGTGGAAACAAACTGCAAGAGCTTTGCTACAACTACCAAAAAGATACCTAAGTGTGGTGGGAGCCGACTTATTTATAGGCTAAAATAGGCTTCGCGTAAATGGGGCAATGTCGACGCATGGAGGGATGCATTGACAGGGCCACGTCGACACGGTTGCCTATACGAGGTCCCGTATACGCAGCCTAGTCAATGCATCGACTATTTAGCACTTTATCAGTTACCATATTTAGTAGTCAAAAATTAAAACACTTCCTCCATTTTCCTCCCTTTTATGGAATAATAACTAATTGACAGATCCATTTACTATCCATAATTAGATATATTAATGTAGCCGTAAGTAGTTTTTGAGCTTTTGTTTTTACCACTTCCTTTAGCTTTGGATTCAAGCATCATTGAGATTGGTGACATGGCTTAACCATAGGATCTCTGTATATTCAATGTTAGTAGATGAATGGATCAATTCCTATGATCTCATCGTATGACCACACTAACATTGTTGGCTATTTGTTTACTACTATAAGTAAATTCTACTTTTATTTTTTATGAAGATTGATATTGATAATTATCAGTTTACCATTATTAAGAAACACATATTTTAGTGTATCTTGTAATTACTTGAGCTTTATAGGCTCTAGTTCTCATTCTCTAAGAATCTCTAACGTTCCCTATTCCATATTTTCATCTTGTTGGTATTTTTCTTGGGAAAGTTATGTTCTTAATTATTCTATCTTATTTGTTTCTTCTATATATATGCATGGGATCCATTCCATTGGTTCCATGCATATTTTGAAATTTTATTCTCTTTTAGATGTCATCCATAGGGTGACTTTTTTTTTATGGCTATTGCCTACAGTAATGTTGTACAAACACATATTCTACACAAATTCTACTTGTTAAGATATTTATCTTCTTAATAGTCCATACTTTTTCCATGCAATTGCACCTCATATCGATGTACGTGATGCATGGAACTCTTTGGTTCTATATGATTCCCTTTTCATATTCCTTGGAAATTTCCAAGGATAAATCTCTTATCCCCAACTTATTATCAATTATACTAAGCTAGGATCCTTGATGATTGGAAACTCTACCTTATTTTGCATGAATTACTAGAAATTTTACAATGTATGACCAATCACTTATGGTGGTTATAACACATTCTACCCATCCAAGTGGAACAACAATAAATTAGTCCACAAGCTCTAACATGATATTACATTTCTTCAATTTTGGTAAATGCTAGGCTTGTTACATATCTTGAAAAATAAGATTTACTTCTAAGCCTAGATCTATAAGAGATTTTCATGCAACATTCCTTATGATTTGTAAGTAAATTAAGAAACTTTCAAGATCTATTCACTTCTTGGGAAGTATGCTTGTCTTAATCCAATGACTCATAGTGTGTGTGAGCATGACAATGGTGAGGCTTATATTCTATCTTAGTTGAAGCATATTTCCTATAAAAGGACTTGACATAGTGGAAACTGGGGAAGGAGTCATAGTCATGTCTCTCTTTACTAAGTTGAAGGAAATCCTAATCTAACCAACTCTTTTTGGACTAATCCTAAATAAAGGATTTTTCTTTGTTTTGGATTTATAAATGCTACCATTATTTTCTACTTATAGTATAATGATCCTTGCTACATTATTTTGTTGTGGCTAAGTGGATAGTTCTTCTTACATTAATGACAGTGGTATTGATGGTGGTAGATAAGGAGGTTGTTGAGAGTGATGTATTGTAGGCTGAGGTATATATGTAGGTGATTTGACACATGAAGTTGTAGGTTTGTGATATTTGTAAGGGTAGTAGTGATGTGAGACATGAATACAAGCATTCCCTAGAGAAATAAGTTGTTAGACATGGTAACTATAAGGATCTAGTTATCTATAAGGATATCATTGCCTTGATGGTGGTATCCCCCATGACTATGGATTTTTCCATTGTTATTGATATTGCTATTGTGATTGAGGATAAGCCTTGCTAGGATAATACAATTTTTGTTGATAAGTGATGAGCAATGGGTACCCCCTATGTCCAACCATATGAATCACAAGGGTTCACACATGATCTAGTCGAATTTCATGGATGGGACTAGTTGTGGAATCTAGATCATTAAGCATTGATCGCAAGACGTTGTCTTCCCGCTTGGACTAGTGGTAGCTTTGTCACGTATGATTTAGTCCAAAGTGAGGCATATGATAGTTGATGTTGTTTTGGCTTTATGCTACTCCTAAAGATAATAGAGAAATTAATTATTTAATCTAATTAATAATGGAAATTAAAATCTAAACTACCCTATAATCAATTAATGTCCATTCTCAACTTATCGTACATGTCCTAGACCCATGTATCTATNATGTCCATTCTCAACTTATCGTACATGTCCTAGACCCATGTATCTACTATTGGGATTACCAAGCGCTATGCTACTGGGTGAACCAAGTAATAACACTACTAGGATTATCAAGCGAATACATGTTTATACTCAAAACTAGTTGTGCTTATTCTACTAGTTCATTAACTTGCATGAAATGTAGATATTAACTAATTACATGAAAGGTAAATTGTGTAGAAAATAAATCTAAGTCAAAGTGTTGTAATGAATAAGAATCAATCTCAATCTTATTATCATTTATGGAATGTATCCAAGTACATTTCCATTCAAATAAGACACCGTACAACTAACTTAGATCCATACTAGGGGCACTCACTGACTATTCTCTAAGACTGAAATAAAACTGCAAGATTCTAGCTACTCTATTGACATAGAATGGAATGAATTATGCATCCAAGTGTTGTATTTATAGATAGACATGCATCCCACAATATCAGATCTTTGATAATGCAATATAGGCTCCAATATTGGATATGCAATATCGAGGCTATGATATTAGAGCTTTGATATTGTAGCCTATGAAAAATATGATTCATCATACCTCCATGGCTAAATGAAAACTCATCCTTGAATGAACAAAAGGAGGAATAGGTTATTTTACAAAATATTAGGAAGGTATGAGATTATTGATTGACACTAACTATTGATTGAATTTCAGTGCCACATTAAAAAATTTAGTTTGAGTGGATGTACTACAAAATGACAAAATGACTAAATAACATTAAAGTTTACAAAATTTTACAAAGTTTTCAAAAATACATTGAAGATTATTCTTCTTGTTGCTGCTAGCAGTGGTAGACTTCCAACCTTGATTATTATGTTGATTCTTCTCTTTTTATGTAGAACATTCTTAAAAGATGGACTAAAATTTCTTCTCACTATCCCATAGATTGAGCAATCATGTGATGCTTAAGCCATTATCCTATATGTGCTACTATTTTTCAATGGGAATATCCTCTATTGTCCCTCTCTTGGCTTCCTTTTCATGGCTGGAAAAGACCCTCTTTCTTAGGCATCCCTTTTAGCATCACCTGTAGTCACCAAAGGATCAACATTAGTTTTGATAAATTTTCCTTAATAATTAACCCTTTTTGGATCCCTTAGTTTACGTTTAAGCACAAGGTGATGAGAGCATACTATGCCTAAGGTAATGAGGTAACTAAAATCATGAAGGTGTTCACATTATTTTGGTCAATTACTATTAGTTACCATAATGTTTGAAAATAGGATGTTAGAAAAATTTCAAAATGGACATGCCTAGCCCCCATGACTAATAAGCATAACTTTGGAAGTGCACAAGTTTTGAAACAATGAAAATCAAAGGTCTAGTGTAGAAGATGGCCAAGAAATATTGAATGTGAAGGATATTTTAATAGAAAAATAGTCAAGATTTATTGAAATTGATGAGAACTAGTCCCAAAATCATGCATAAATTCAAAGAAACCATCATTGATGTTCTAGAAGATGTGAAGGTTAGTTCAAAGCCATGATCAACAAAAGTTATGCAAGTGTGTCCTCCCCAAAGCAAGTTCCTGCCATAATGCCCTTCCATAACCACTTCTAGAGAAGTTCGTGTGCACCTTAGAAGTTAAATCTAGATCATGTCTTTGTTTCAAACAACACAATAATGCCTTGGCTCGGATGTTGCACTATAATAAATAAAACCATTGGGCCCATAATTGCATGCAATAGTCAGGTGAATAATGGGATGAGAAGGGATTACAAAGATTGGAATGTAAGATGCTTTACGATGTTTGCAATAGGTTATTGTGTTAAACATAATTAAATTGATAATCATACCTATCCATCCAAGTTTCAAACCAAGTCCATACTAAAAATAGTAATCTCGCATTGATGTGTTTCTTCCTACTAACCATCATATGTCCACAACCACCACAAAGAACAATCATCACTCTAAAAAGAGAAGAAAAGAGAAGAAGGAATGACCTTAGTTAGAGGGGAGTCTTCAGGCATGTGTAACATGTCTTTCTAGCCCCATAATCAATGTCTATAGTCCATTATTGTATCTAAGGGATGTACTTTTAATTCCCATTATTATTATTATTTTGGTTTTACATTTTTCTGGATGGGAACCACACCATGCAAGGACTTAACTTCCTATTTATTGGTTGACACTGGAGTGATGATACATTCCCCAAGAAGTCATAAACCACACAAAGGAAGATAAGAAAAGAACCCAAAAGGTCCCCTTGAGGTCATACACTTCACCATTCCCACTTGGTCTTTTCCTCTTTCTTCAAGGTACAATGATCATTAATTGATTTTAGTTTCATGAAAGGAGAACCAAATTGCTTTCATGATAAAGACCTTTTATTTTGAGAACTAGAGGGATGGATGGGGTGGTCTCACGACATTACACAATTACTTACCCAATCATCTTGATAGCATAGCACAAAAACCCAACACATAGCGTCGACTTCTACATCATGACTTGGCAATATTATTAACAAAAACATAAAAGACACTCATACAACATAAATAAAATGACTCAAGAAAAGAAAAATTATAAAGAAAAGAAAAATATTAAGAAATGGAAAACATATTAAGAATAAGAAAATATGGAAAAAAATAGGAAAATGGTAAAAAAATTGTAAAACAAAAAAGGTGAAAAACACTTATTAGTTCTTGATTAAGGATGGGGCATCTCCACCACAGCTAGGTTCTTGACCATGAAAAGAATTAACAAGTGGTTTGGCTAGTTCCATGCATCTTTTAGATGGTTTTACACTCTTATTTCCAACCCACTAGGTGTCTTTTGATTTAGTGGCTACTGTGTAGACTAGTTTTTTCTTACACACTTGAATCTAAACTTTATGGTATGGGGGTTGTGTTAATATTTTGAACTTTCTACCCACAATTGCATCCATTATTATTATTAGTGATGCATGGAGGTTTCTATCTCTCCACAGTGATAGGTTTGTCCTTTGTCTTGTGTTGGAGTGGTAATGATTGTTGGCTTTTGCATATGATTAGGAAACATCATTTCAGTGAGGAAGGATGTTGCACCAAATTAGCCTTGTGGTGGTTCTGATGTGCCAATAGGTCTATGAGTTTTGCACCCATTTGAGGAAACCATCCTAAAGAAAGGACGTTTCTGAGATTGTGGTTGACATCTACTAGCATTGGCACTTCCATGTATGTTCACAGTACAAGTGGCATTCTTTCATTGATGTTGTGTTGACAAACCTTCATGTGTTATTGGTAGTGACATATGGTGGAGGAAAGTATGAGAATATTGAGGATATGATGAAGGATGAGAGGTGTGAGGTGGTGATCCTTTAGAAGATGTTGCAAGCTGATGATATTTGAAAGAGTGGGGGTAGTGATTTGGGGTAGAGGAAGTAGAACCAGTTGGGGCAACAAGTTGTTAATCATAATATTCGTATAGGTCCAATTGGCAATAAGGGTAGTTCTGGTTTAATGATGGCCTCCCCCATGATTGTGTATTTTTCCACTATTGTTAATAGTAATTTTGAGGTTAATAAGAAGTCTTATTAGGTTAGTACAAATGGTTGTAGGACTATCTATAATTACCTTCTGAATATGGCATTTTCATAGGCATTTTCTTTTGTACAAACTTGGGATTCAAAGAAAAAATCCAATACTCATGTAGATGTAACATGACTAGGCAATAGCCCTTTGGATGATCATATAAGCAAATGTCACATCCATTGTCATCTTCTATGGTTGATTCTATAGCCTCATCACCTACAACCATTTTCCCTTCTTGCCAATAAGTGTTTCTACCTATTTCTTGGTTCTTTTTCTTCTTGTTATTTTGATCACTCGATTTTTTTTGCATTACTCTCTCCTCTATAGTTTTCACATAGGTTGTAACTTTGTCATTCATCAACTTCCACATCTTATCTATCCTTACTTCAAGCTCATTGATAGACTTTTGTATTGGCAAGGTTTGTTGTAAAATCACCTCATCAAGAGCTACTTAGTTTTCCTCATCATATATATGGATTATCTTATTTTGAATAGTTGGGTCCAATTATATCCCTCTACATTTGCTAGTTTACATATCTCACCTTCTTCTTCTGCCACCTGCTCAATTAGCCTTTTTATTTGATGGGCTTTTAGTTCGTATAACCAACCTTGGGCATAAATCCCAAGAATCTCTCTCATTTGATTACAAAGACCATCTATGATGTGGAAAATTTACTCTTTTTAAGAGAATTCATGGCCAAGACATCTATGTAATAGAGAATAGTATCTATCCAAGGCCACATCCAAGGATTCATGTTGTTCTTGTTTCTATCCTTGGATTTTTTTTCTTAGGTTGAACACCCTTGCATAGGTTTGGTATTTCTCATTGAATATTTCCAACATTCTAGACCATTGGTGAATTGAATTAGGTCCCAACAATCTATACCAACTTTCAGCTTCGTCTATTAGTATCCTAGGAAAGAGCCTAAGCTTTTGCCACTTACTGTTAATGTTTTGCAAGGTGCAGGAATCATGGAAGGCTTCTAAATGATGTTGTGGATTAAAATTATAGCCTCCCTTAAATTTAGAAATGTTGTCTATATCAAGCTGTTTGATGCGGCTATCCCTTTGATGCCTTTGGGGTATTTGAACTACCTCCCTAATCTGTGTTAGGCCCCTAATAGCTAACAAGGGATCATCTTCATCAAACATGTCATGGAGATAATCTCTATGTTTATTTCTATTTGTTTGATGATGATCTTATCTATGCTCATTTTGATGTCTTTGATTTTTCCCTTTAGTTTAATTTCTATCTTTATCTTGAATCCATAGTGGAGCTCTATCTCTATACCTACATTCATCTTTATTAGAACTAGATGTTAAAGAGGAAGAGGAAGATGAGGAATTGGGAGAATTTCCATGGCTTCAATAATTCTCCCTATGGCCCCTTGAGGTATCTCTTCTAACTTTAGTGGAGGTCCTAAGCCTTGAGACCCTCCTTATTCTAGGACTTTCTTCATCCACACTAGGGTTGTGTGCATTAGTTGAATGTAGTCTTTGAGTGTAGTAAGGATCTAAATGACCATAGGAAACCCCTACTTGAAGTTGTTCACTCCAATTCTTTTTAGTATAGATCCTATCAGTTCTCTAAGGAATGTTCTTTTCATACAATGCATTGTTGGTCCTTTGTGAAGGAGATATGTCTTCAATGTGTGTAACTTAAAATATTAATATTTTTTGAAAGATAAATCGTTAATACCTTTACAACAATCATTTATAATATAACTAATCTAGATAACTAGCATCATCCCTGGCAACAACGTTAATGATGAATAGTGGGTACCCCTTATGCCCAACCATATGAATCACAGGGGTTCATGCATGATCCAATCAAATTTCGTGGATGGAACTAGTTGTAGCATCTAGATCATTAAGCATTGATCACACAACATTGTCTTCCCACTTGGACTAGTGGTAGCTTTGTCATGTATGATTTAGTCCAAAGTGAAGTATATGATGGTTGATGTTGTTTCGATTTTTTGCTACTCCGAATGATAATAGAGAAATTAATTATTTAATCTAATTAAGAATGGAAAGTAAAGTCTAAACTAGCCTATGACCAATGAGTGTTTGTTCCCAGCTTGTCATACACATCCTAGACCCACGTATCCACTACTAGGATTAGTAAGTGATATGCTACTAGGTGAACCAAGTAGTAATGCTGCTGGGATTATCAAGAGAATATGTGTTTATGCTCAAAATTGATCACACTTATTCTGCCAATTGATTAACTTTCATGAAATGTAGATTTTAACTAAGTACATGAAAAGGAAATTGCATGGAAAGTAAATCTAATCTAATTCAAAGTGCTACAATAAATAAGAATCAATCTCAATCTTATTATCATTCATGAAATGTATCTTAAGTACATTGCCATTCGAAAAAGACATCATACAATTGACTTAGATTCATATTGCGGGCACTCACTAATTATTCGCTATGACTATGAAATAAAACTGTAAGAGTATAACTACTCTATTGACAAAAGAATGGAATGAATCATGTGCCCAAGTGTTGTATTTATAGGCAAGCATGCATCCCAGAATGTCAAATATCCAATAACATAGCATAGGATCTGATATTGGATATGTGATATCGGGTCCGATATCATAGCCTATGAAAAATACCATTCATCAATAAGATTGTCTATAGTTACCATGTGGATAAGTTAACTTTTTAGGATTCTATTTTCTTACAAACTTTGGATTTAATACATATGTTCTTGATTCTTGCAAATGGATCATGATCAAGTAACACCCCTTAGGATGTTCATATTAACATAAATCAAATCCATTTTCATCTCCTAAACTAGAATCAATAACCTCTTCAATTATTGTAGCTTTTAATTTATACTTGTATTTATTTTATCCATTTTCCTTCTTCTTCCTTCTATCTTTTCCTCTAATTATTGATTGTTCAATATTTTCCTCTACAATCTTCAATGCAGTTGCAAGCTTTGAATTTACAAAATTTCACATCTTTTCAACCTTTGCAACGATGTCATTAATAGAGTTTTGAATTAGCAAGGTCCTTCTTTAAATCATGTCTTTCACCAATTCTTCCTCCTAGGGCTTACATAACTTAACATCTTTCTTTTAAAGAGAAGGATCTCTATTGCATTCCTCTATAGACTCTCTCTTCCTTAGCAACTTGATCTAGAAACCTTTGTACATAATGCGCTTTCATTTCTAACAATGTCCCTTGGGGATAGACTCTAAGGGTCTCTCTAATCTTGTTTCTTAATCCATCAATTATGTGCATCAACTATTCCCTTTCGGAAAATCTATGGCCCAGGCATCAATCTCAAAGTGAATAGTATCTATGCCATGTTAAGGGATTCATGAGTCCCCTACTATCCTTGGATTTTCTTTCTTAGGTTAGATACTCTTAACTATGTCTAGTACTTGTTGTTAAATAATTCTAGCATTTGGATTCATCTTTGGAGGTACTCTAGTTCCAATAACTTATACTAGCTCTCTGTTTCTTTGATAAGCATTCTTGCAAACAACTTAATTTTTTGTCACTTATTCTCAATAGTCTCTAGTGCACATACATCATGAAAAGCTTGAAGATGGTGTTGCAAATCAATGTATCCTCCAATTTGTAAAATGTTATTCATGTCTAGTTGCTTAATGCAATTATTCCTTTAATATCTTGTCAAGATATACATGACCTCATTGATATTGATCATACTTCTTGTAGCTAACAAAGGTTCATCATAATCATCAAGTTCATCATATCGATAATAGTAGTGATGATCCCTTTGATGCTCTTCTTCATCTTGTCTTTTGTCCATTTGCTTTCTTTCTCTTTCTTCTTATCTTTCACTTTCATCTACAAGAGTTTGGGTAGAAGGTGGACCAAAAGGTTAGTTTGATACAACAGTGAACTCATTTTTCTAGGCATGACCTCAGCCCACTACAGCATATCTACAACATTATAGTATGAGCTACAGTATCGTATTTATGACATCATAGATATAATATTATAGTCATTCACAAAAATTTGATTTATCATGTGTGTGCAAGTGGAGGAAACAAACTTAAAATGGAAAAAAATAAACTATAAATTACTTTAAATGAAAGAAATTAAGCTAATAATGATTTCTGTACAATAAAATAAAATTGAAAATGGTTTCTGTTTCATGAAAATAAAAAAAATCCAATGCAAGAGCAAGGTAGTGAAGAATATAATGTAAAGTTTATAAATGTTAGGTGACCCTTTTATAATACTTATGTTTACTTTGTTTTTACTACCTTTCACATCATGTCGTGTAATAATGTGCCAATGCATATTCATCGACACTAATTTTTGATTAGAAGACCTAACCGTGATGAATATCAACACAATCAAAAGGAGAATATGCATCTACATTGCTATGTCGAGGAGGTTGAACATCCATCATAGATATACACATTGCAAAGAGTGACCAAAGAATCAAATGGTGTTGCTGATCTTCCAATTGTGCAACTTATTTTAATTTTGATTTTTTAAAAAATTAATTTTCTTTTTATAAATGTTTTCATAAGTTCATTTTAATTTTCTTGTTTTCTCTCTCTACTAATAATCCTAAGGTTTAAAACTCCATAACAACTACCTATTAACTTTAAATTAAACTTTGTTTAAACCTACAAAATCCTTATAAAGTGCACTACACATCCTTACGTTAAAATTCTATATGAGCATTACTTGTTATAGTTGTATAGTTCAAATGCGAAAAATTTTGTAGAATCTCTAACAAACTAAAAATATTATATGTCAAAAATTGTAACTCCAATTCTAATGAACCAAGGGACAAAACCAACATTTTTAAATGTCCTAGACATATCAGTAAAGTCAAATTCTAGCTAGAACACTATCCTAAGGTACTTCCTTAATAATGCTAATTTATGCAATAATTAATTATAATTAAAAATAAACTTTGAATTCTAGTTTAATGACAAAAAGTAATAGATGGTATGGCCTAGGTAAGGTAGGCTCTAAAATTCTCTCTTAAAAGAGTATTATATAATTACAATTGCATAATAAGAATAAACTATGTGATGAGTGGTGAGGTACCCCTATGTCCAACCATACGAATCACAAAAGTTCACACATGATTCGGTCAAATTTCACAGACCTTAAGTTCTTAAGTACACTAGTTCTAAGACATGAAATTTAATCGAACTGATTGTTGTTTTCTTAGTTCCACTCGTGAAGTACAAGTATATGGTTAAGTGCAACTGAGGCATATGATTTTTTTCATTTTGTGTTTTATAATTTTAATCACCTAGAACAAAAACAAAAGGTAGAGTAATTTAGTATATAATTTATCTACTACCTAGCTAGCCTAACACAAGTACCCATTCTCACTCTCCAGACACATCCTGAACACATGTAGCACTATTAAGTTACCAAACGTTAAGTGTTGCTAGGCTACCAAGTGCTACATGTATGCTTGAAGTGGTTGTGCTTGTGTTCATTAACAGTTGGAAGTTAATTGCTTAATGAAAATGCATTAAAGTAAAGTGCATGAATATTAAATGCATTAAAAAAACATTGATCTATTCTCAGTGTTGCAACGATTATCAAAAGGGCTCATCTTTATTCTTGTCACACTACTGTGCTCAGGTACATTATTGCTCAAATAAAGTTCCATACACACTCAAACTCTTACTGCGGGCACTCAAAAATATTGTAACTCTAGAATGACTAAATTGTAAGAATTTCATTACTCTATGCAAAAACTATATGAAAATTGTGAGCCCAAGCAAGATATTTATAGGTTGGCATATACCTTGCAATATTAGATATTTGACATCACGTCTTAGGCTTCGATATCGAAGCTAGCCAAAACATGATTCATCATACCCCCATGATTGAATGAAAACATATCCTTGAGTGAAGAAGAGGAGGAATAAATTACAAAATATTGGGAAGGTATGGGATTATTGACTAACATACAAACTAACTTAGATGAAACAAAATAACTCCTAAATGCTTGAGTGTTCGGATTACAATCTTTTACAAAATTGGGTGTTCATGAAGAGAGAAGAGAACACCTTGGACAAAACTAACATCCACTCCTCTGGTAGTTGAAGAGCGAGGAAGAAGATTCAATGATCATGAAGAGTCCTCGTCACATGGTGCTACTATTGTTGCTTTCTTTGTAAAGCTAGTCATCACAACAAAATTGTGGATTAGTGTGCAATGTGTTACACTTGGCTAGGTTGTGATTGTGATGAATGGATTCAGTTAATAGTGTTAATGGGAAAGTTGATAAATAGGGTAAAATGGGTTAGTGGTCCATTAAATTTGAAAAATTTCAAATGCGAGGAAATGCTTGAAGAGGGTTTAAGAATTCACAACAGTAACTATAAAAGGTTTTACTAAAACATTTTGTGACGATGTGCACAATTGGATGTCATTGATGAGGTAAACAAAACAATTTGATTGTAAGAGTATCTAAGGATAATAAACTTAACTAACCCAACCAAAAGATATGCAAGTGGGTCCTTCCCAAAGCAGGCATACGCATTTTATTGTCCTTGCATAACTTCAAACCGAGGAGTTCATGGGTGTCGTAGATGATTAATGGTTACAAAAGGTTAAGTACAAAAACCTGGAAGAAACTACTTAATAATTTCAACACATTAAATTAGGACATCAAACAAGAACTTGAAACTGGTAGTGAGGTGAGACATGAAAAGCATAGATGGATGAGAGAGTGTGGAATGGAATTCCTGATTAAGGTCACATGAAGTCCCTTGTGAATTTTATGGTTAAATGACTTGATAAGATTCATCCTTAGTCTAGACCAAAATCAATCACGTTCAGTGACTTCGCATCACCATTCTAAGACCAGTCCATGCCTTTGAGACATAAGAGTGCTTCCACAGAACAACCACTATTTCTTATTAGAGAAGAAAAGTGAAGTAGGAAGTGAGAAAAGGCCTTAGTTAGAGAGGACCTTCAAGCATGGGTAACATGTCTTTCTAGTTCAATAACTAGTGCTTGTAGCCCATTTATTTTGTCTAAGGGGTGTGCTTTGAGTTTCCATCATTTTTTTATGAGAACCACACCATGTAAAGACTTATTCAACTTCCTTTTATTGGTTGACACAAAATCATAAAAAATCTATGAAAACACACATGCACCCAAGTAAGCACAAAGGCATAAAGAGTACTAAATCCCCTTGAAGTCACACCTTGTTCAAACCTTTGAATCCTTTGCAATTCTGAAAACTACCGAAGTCACAAATTCATTATAGTTTTATTAATAAAAAAGGGACTACACAATTCCAAAATAAGGAAAACCATAGAGTTTGTGGATGGGTGGATGTTGTGGACTCACTTCCTGGTTCATGAAAAGAAACCATGTTCTAATTATTCGTAACAAAATTCAAAGCTAGAATCCAGACACCAATAATCAAATAACTGAATAGTACATACCACCATCAAGCAATGAATTACCACTGTGCCTGGTACTTATTAACAAAATGTTATAAAATCACACCAGAATAAAAAAAAGTGTAAAATATTCAAGAAATCGCAAATGTACTAATGATGTTGTAAAATAAAAATTTTTAAAAATTAATAATGTAGAAAATAAAGAGTAAAATAAAGAATGTGTAAAAGAAAAGGTTGGAAAACAAAAATTTGTAAAACAAAAAGGGTTAAAAAGTGAGGAGCTACTTATATAGTTAGCATGGATGGCCATCTTCCCCACAACTAAGTTGAAAGGAGGAGATTCAAAATATTGAGCATGGTTGTCCATCCAATGAGGAGTTTGTTGTATTCATTGGCTTATGCTCATGGAAAGGTTTCACTTGTTGTATGTTGACCAGCCATTTTCTATTTGGGCTCTCAGGCTTATAGATCATCATGGCCCCAAAAAGAAAAGTTTCATGAATTATATAAGGTCCTTCCCACAACATTTGAAACTTAGTTCGTTGAGGTACATGTGTGGGATTCCTATAGAGAACCTTATCTTCTAATTGAAATTTGACTTTTCTAATTTTAAGGTCATGGCACTTTTTGTTGTATGCCTTGTGCAACTTTTTGGATGACAAGGAAACTAATTAATTTTTATTTAGCAAGGTAAGATTCATTAATTGTTCTTTTTGTGCTAGACTCAAGTCAAGGTCGAAGTCATAGGTTGTGGAAAGTGTACAGAGCTCAAATTAAATAGGAAGTGTTGGTAACTTTTCGTACATAAGCTCATAGAGAGAATAGCCTATAGGAAGTTTCCATGTTGAGCAGTAGGCCCAAAGGGCATTGTTGAGTTTCTCACTCTAGTCTTTCCTATATTTGTTGATAGTTCTTATTAGAATCCTTGTGGCTTCCCTATTGGTAACCTCAGCTTGGCCATTGGCTTAGGGGTGGTAGGGTGTTGTGAGTTTATGTTCAACCCCCAAGTGTTGCATGAGCTTCTGAAAGGTAGTGCTGGTAAGGTGAGTTCTATTATCAGAAATTAATTCACATGGTACACCAAACCTATTTACAACATTTTATTATACAAACTGAGTAGCAGTAGAAGATGTACAGTTGGTGATGGTTGTTGCTTCTGCCCATTTTGTACAATAGTCAATAGTGAGTATGATGTACACCTTTCCATTTGACATGGGTGTGATGGGACCCATGAAATCAATGCCCTAAATGTTAAAGGGTTCCAATGCTTGAATCCATTGTTGACGTCCCTCCATTCGAGTAGTCATTGCACCATCTCATTGACAACATTCACAAGAGTGGACATATTAATGAGCATCCTTGAAAATTATTGGCCAATAGTACCCTACCATTAGGATTTTAATGATCATGTGTCTCCTAGCATAGTGGCCTCCGCAAGGACCTTCATGAACATCTTAGAGAACATGTAGTTAATCAGCATCAAGGACATGCCAATGAACTAGGCCATTGGCACACACCTTGTAGAGATGTCCATTGATCTCCATGAAGTTTTTTATTTGGTGAAGAAATTGTTGTTTCTTCTGGTGATCCAACCCTTGTGGCATCTCTTGGGTGAGAAGATAAGTGAGAATGTCATCATACCATTTAGACTCATTGGGAAATTGTTCAGTTATAGCCCCAGCAAAGAGAAGTTTGTCAAAAAACATATCAAATAGTGGGTTCTCTTCCTCTTTGTTGTCCCATCGTAATCGAGACAAACGATCAGCAATCACATTCTCAGTGTCCTTTCGATCTACCATCATAAAATTGAATTCCTATAAAATCACTATCCATCGTATGACATGGGGGTTCACCTTTGGCTTATTCATCAGGAAGCATATGATGCTATGGTCTATGTGCACAAACACTTTGTATCCAAGCACATAGTGCCTGAACTTCTCAAGAGTAAACATCACTACCATCAATCCTTTTTCTATAGTGGTGTAGTTCAATTGTGCATGCACAATGCTTTAGCTAGCACAGTGGATGTAATATGGATGTTTCTTATCGACCATATACATAAGCACAGCTTCCAAGGCATAATTTGATGCATCCGTCATAACATGAAATGGTTTGAACCAATTAGGTGCTTGTTAAAGATTCTACAAGTTTCTCTTTCAACTGTTGAAATGCTTGTTTACATTCCATGATCTAGACAAATGGAGCATCTTTCTTTGTCAAATTCACTAATGGTTTTGTGATCTTAGAGAAATTCTCTATGAATCACTAATAGTAGCCAATATGTCCAAGGAATGATCGAACATCTTTAACAGTTTTTGGTTGGTAAGTGATTCCTTGGATGACCCTTATTTTTTTGGGGTCGACCTCAATTACTAATTGTGATATTTTGTGTTGCAACACAATGCCCTCTTGGACCATCAAATGACTTTTCTTCTAATTGAGCCACAAGTTTGTTTTAACACATCATTTTAACACTTGCTCAAGGCTATCCAAGGCTTGCTCAAATGTAGCTCCATAGGTGGAGAAGTCATCCATGAAGACTTCCACATCGCTACTAATTAGCTATTGAAAAATGCTAAGGACCAAGCATTGGAATGTAGCATGGGCATTATACAAACCAAAAGGCATCTTGCAATATGCAAAAGTTCCCTAGGGACTTGTGAATGTTCTTTTGGCTTGGTCCTTTGGTGTGATCTAGATTTGGTTATAACCACTATAACCATCCAAAAAATTGTAGTAGCAATGCTAAATATTATGTCTAATACCTAATCAACAAATGGCAACAAAAAGTGGTCCTTGAATGTTGCTATATTCAATAGTTGAAAATTGATGCAAACCTGCCACTTGCCACCTTTCTTGGGCACAATAATGAGTGGACTAATCCACTTGCTATCTGCAATAGGATAGATAAACCCTACCTTGAGGAGTTGTTTGATTTCCTCCTTGATGATTTGCTTTAGTTTGGGATTTAATCATCTTTGTGGTTGTCTCTTTAGCTTCACAATCAGGTCAGTGTAGATGCAATGCTAACATATCCTAGGATTAATCCCTGTGAGTTCTGGATATGACCAAGCAAAGGTTGTTGACCATTTTTCAATCACATTCAATAGCATGTTTCTGTTCTAGAGCAATATTTGCATTGATTATGACTAGCTTTCCACTTTTTAAGAACACATATTCCATGCTAGCCAGTAGAGTTTTTAGTTCAAGGGGCTCTTACTTGAAATTTTTAGGAATTTCCAACTATCCCAGTAGGTTTTTTCATTTTCATCATCAAAGAGTTGGTGATGAACTTACTCTAGTTCATCCATGCCTGTGACATATGCACATGTTAGGCTCTTAGTTGGTTCCATGCAAAGTGTGCTACTCTCAGAATTAGTGGTCGGCTACTGGGTGCCCTCTTGCTTTGTGGTTGCCACATACAGACACCTCTAAATTTTTTCTTCTAGTGCACACTACTTGCATGTGGAGATGGATGCTCATTTTATTGCCTAGAGTTTCTGCACATAATTGCACCCTATGTCGTTGTACGCAATTCATGGAACGTGCTTCTTCTTGATCTTTCCAAATGTATTTTCTTTAGATATTTCTAAGGAAAGATATTGAATGCCCAGTCTTGCATCAAAAGTGCTTAGCCATGTCCTTCCCATGATGATTGGGAACTTCCCTTTGTAGTTCTCCACCTTGATCACTAGGAAATCAATAGCATAAGACCACCCATAGATAGTGGTCACAATGTCTTCCGCTAGTCCCAATGGAACAGTGATGGATTGGTCTACCAATTCTAATCTAATACTAGTCTTCTTAAGAGGAGGCAAATTCCATGTAGTATACATCTCATGAGAAATTAGGTTGACACTAGAACCTAAGTCGAAAAGAGCTTTGCATGGTTCATTCCCAGCAATCTGCAAATAAATAAGAGGACTTCCAAGATTTGCTAACTTCCTGTGAAGGTTTCCAACATGAATCTAATCAAATATGGCATGAGTAAGCTTCATAATATGGATCCTAGGTAGTATTTGGTTTGAAGGGGACTTGAAGGAATTTGATACAAAGGAAGATGAAGGAACAGGGTTGTCAACTACAAGTGTATTTGAGGGCTTCGGTGGACTACATGGTTGGAAGAAAGGTCTTTTCTTTGATCAAGTATCTAAACCACTCGGTTGATGAACCAATTTTAATTAATGACCCTAGTAGCATTGCATTGTTGTGGTTGAGCTAGGAGTTCACCCTGCATAGGTAGAGTAGGTGGTAGCTATGTGGATGGAGGAGGAAGATGTGCCAGAATAGGAAGAGGATAAGGGTAAGAGGTGGTATCCCTTCTTATATGTGGAGAATGAGTTCAATAATAATCAGAAGGGTGGTAGTGAGATTGGAAATTGGAAACATGATTGGAAGAGTCACATGGAAACAAGGGTTGCTTAATGTAATACCTATAGGGATTAGGTTATTGGTAGAGGTATTGTTGCCTTGGTGGTGCCAATGCCAGTGCCCATGATTGTGGTTGCTGTCACTATTGATATTTCTCATATGGTTGTAGTGGAGTTCCTCTTGGATAATACTATTGTTTTTGGTGGAACTACCTAATATTACCTTGAGGATAAGGCAATCGTCTCAGTGTTTGCCTTTGTGCTAGTTGTGGATTCAAAGCGTACACCCTAGACTCCTGTAAGTGTGACACCATGGGGTAACATCCCTTAGGATGTTCATACTGGCAGATGTCACACCAATCATCATCATCTGATTTTCTCATAACTTCTTCTATTGTAGCAATCTTGTCCTTACCTCTTTGATAGGCATGTTTAACTTCCTTGTGCCTCTTGCACTCATGATCACTACCTCGTTCTTTGAACTCTTTAGTAATTTTTAGGATAGCTTGAAATCTGCTATCCATGGAGTCTCATAATTGATCAACATTGGCTGTAATTTCAGATTGAAATTTTTGAAGCAGTAAGGCTTTCCTATTCACCACCTCATCAAGTGTTGATTCTTCCTCACTATCATAAAATCGAACCTCCCTCTTACGAATGGAAGGATCACAGCTATACTCCTCTGCACTTTCTCATTTTTTTAATTCACCTTCCTCTTTAGCTACCTACTCAATCAATCTTTGGAATTGATGGGCACTTAAATCTGATAGTCGCCCTTCGGCATAGACACCAAGGGTTCTCCTTGTTTTAGATCAAAGCCTATCTACAATGTGACAAAGTTGTTCTAGTTGAGAATAACCATGGCTAGGGCATCTATGCATTAAGGAATAATATCGGTCAATGGTGGCATCCAAGGGTTCATGTGTTCCCTATTTTCATCCTTGGATTTACCTTCTCAAGTTGGACACTTTGAAGTATGTTTCATATTTATCATTGAACAATTCAAGCATTGTACTCCATCATCTAATAAATTCCGATTTTAAGGACCTGTACCATTTTTTTTCTTCGTTAATGAGTGTCCTTAGGAACAACTTAAGTTTTGGTCACTCATTCTCTATATTTTGCAAGTCACATGCATCTTGAAAATCTTGGAGATAGTTCTGCGGATCTAAGTTATATTCCCCTTCGAACCTAGGAATATTTTTCATATCTAGCCTCTTGATCTAACTATCCTTTACATGCCTTGTTGGAATTTGTATTGCCTCTGTGATGTTTAGCATACTTCAGGTAGAAAGCAAAGGCTCATTAAGGTCATGATTTTGGTACATACAATGCCCTCTATTATCCCTTCATTCATGGCATCACATATCTCTTGAATGCTTGCATCCCTAGTCTTGCCTTGACCAATGGTCCCTTTGATCATTTTGGTCTTGTCAATCACCTTCATCATGGTCCTGCCCCCTGCGGTTGCAATCAAAGCTAGAAGAAGAAGAGGATGATGACAAAGGTGAAGAGGAAGGAGGACTAGCACCATCATGGTGCCTACTACCACATCTTTAGTGATCATGACCACAATAATGATCTTCTTTTTTGTCCGCATCCCTACCCTAACTTGCCTCTTTGGATCCTTCTTTGTCATTGGATCCATTCTTACTAGAACCAGGATTGTAATCATGGATTGCAAGTTCTAGTTTTGACCTCCTTCACCAAAGTCAAAGAAAGGGATTTCACTGAATGGAAAACCCTATAGAAAGGCTCTCCACCATCTTTTTGGTATAGCAAGAATGGGGAATCATTAAATCCTTTTTCCTTCGTAGATTCATGACATTATTCTAGCTATCGATCCCTTAGACATTGTGCCTTAGTGGGATGATAATCCCTAGCATCACTATCCTACACCACATACTTAGCATGAAGTCCTTGGAGATCCCATCGTATAAGCATTTGTTGGAGCATTGCAGAAACGGATCAATCGGGAAACAACACAATGTTGCCCTCCATGTCATGCTACCATAGCTATTCATTTTGGTGTAAGATGAAGGTGAAATATGGTACATACTCATCAGGATGATCATATACCACTCAGTATTGTTGAGGCACCGGTTGATGTACTTTATCAAACTTGGGCAGAGAATTACTCCTATGAGAAGAAGACATTTTATGTTAGAAAAATAAAAATGTAGTGTGCTTCTAAATATTGTTGTAGTTATCTTAAGATGTGATATGACACTAAGGTTCATTCCAAAAATTTGAATAATTTTCACTAAATCTTAGATAACACATGTAACAACTAAAAGGTCCTTGATAATGGTGCCAATGATGAGTGGTGAGGTACCCCTATGCCCAACCATACGAATCACAAGCATTCATATGTGATTTGGTCAAATTTTGCAAACCTTAAGTTCTTAAGTACACTAGTTCTAAGACATGAAATCTAATCAGAATGATCATTGTCTTCTCAGTTCCACTTGTGAAGTACAAGTATATGGTTAAGTGCAACTAAGGTATATGATTTTTTTCATTTTTTATTTTATAATTTTAATCACCTAGATCAAAAATTGAAGGTAGAGTAATTTAATATCTAATTTATCTACTTCCTAGCAGCCAAACACAAGTACCTATTTCCACTCTCTAGACACATCCTACATGCATGTAGCGCTGTTAGGTTACCAAACGTTAAGCATTACTAGGTTACCAAGTGCTACACATATGCTTGAAGTAGTCGTGCTTGTGTTCATTAACAACTAAAAGCTAATTGCTTAATGAAAATGTATTAAAGTAAAATGCATTAATATTAAATGCATTAAAGAAACATTAATCTACTCTCAGTGCTACAAAGATTATCAAAAGGACTTGTCTTTATCCTCATCACACTGCTGTGCTCAAGTACATCAGTGCTCAAATAAAGTTCTGTATACACTTAGACTCTTGCTACGGGCACTTAGAAATATTCTAACTTTAGAATGACTAAACTGTAAGAACTTTGGTACTCTATGCAAAAAATAGCTGAAAATTGTGAGCCCAAGCGCTATATTTATCAATCAACATATACCCTGCAATATTGAATATTCGACATCATGTCTTAGGCTTTAATATTNGAGCACACTCATAGACCTTTTGTTACTATGCATAGTGATGAATCATGTTTTGACCGGCTCCAATATGGGGTATCCAATATTAAAGCCTAAGACATGATGTCGAATATTCAATATTGCAGGGTATATGTTGATTGATAAATATAGCGCTTGGGCTCACAATTTTCAGCTATTTTTTGCATAGAGTACCAAAGTTCTTACAGTTTAGTCATTCTAAAGTTAGAATATTTCTAAGTGCCCGTAGCAAGAGTCTAAGTGTATATAGAACTTTATT
>MNCI01006106.1:33265-43587 GCA_015680685.1 Gnetum montanum | reverse complement strand
TATGGACAAGCTTAGTGATAGGAACAATGGGTCTCAAGACCATGGGTCCTTGAAAGATGGTAGCTATAGCCAATCACCAAAAGTCAAGAATCATAACAAGCACTAGAATAAATACAAACACCAAGAACAAGGTAGGAATTGAAGAAGAGAATCTTGTAGGTATTACTCTAGTGTTGATTATCCTTCTTCTTCATCCTCTTCATCATTCTCATCATCTTCCTCTTCCAACTCCAACAGTAGAAGTAAAGGCTATGATAATAGAAAGAATAACAGGGATCAAGATGGTGATGAATAATGGGATAGGGATCATCGCATATCTAGACAAAACAATAGAGACCAAGGGGAGGAACAAAAGCAAGGGAAGGAACATCATAGAGAAATTCAGCATAGAAGGACTCATCATAGGAATCATGACCATGATAGGGGTTACCAAGATCATTATGAGTATGATAAGCCTCTATTGGCTACAAGGAACATGCTGAATATTTTAGAGGATATCAAAATCCCAACCAATCACTTGAATAATAGTTGCATCAAATAGGTAGACATGAAAAATATCCCCAAATTTGATGGGGGGTATAATTCTAATCCACAAAATCATTTGCCAGCCTACCATGATGCATTTGCCTTGCAAAATGTTGAAAATGAATGGTAAAAGTTGAAACTATTTCCTAGGATATTTATTAAATAAGCTAAAAGTTATTACTGGTCCTTAGAACCAAAATCTATCTACTGATGAAGTTTGATACTAGAACTATTCAATGACAAATATCAAATGTACTCAAGAGTGTCCAATTTGTAGAGGCAAATCCAAGACTAGAAATAAGGTAATCATGTGTTGTTAGATGCAGCCCTAGGTAGGTACTATTCCCTATTGTATTGATGCCTAGGCCATGGATACTTTCAATGGGATATGCTACATCATATCATAGATTAGCTTAGAACTAAAACAAGAAGAGCTCTTGTGGGCTATGCCAAACAGAAAATTTTTGAGCTAAGGGCCCATTAGATCCAAAGGCTCATAGATTAGATAACTAAAGAGGAAGGAGAGATAAAGAAATAAGAACGTGTGGAGGAATATAACAAAGACCCCTTCATTCACAAGGGGGAGGTTTGTTTTTGTGAGAACAAGGTGGAGGCACCGCTTGATGAAGTGATGTAAAGGAAAAATTTCTGATATAAAAAGTTGTTATTGAAATATTGGACAAGGTAGATAAGATGTAAAACTACTTAGATAAGAAGTTCCAAACCATTTTGAAAATTGTAGAGGAACATAGAGATCAAGGAGGTAGTAGTTTTGAATGAAGAAAAAAGAACAATGCTAAATAGAAATATCAATAAAATAAGGGTAAAACTACAATAGTAGAGGAGGTTGTAGATTTAGAAACTAATGATGATAGATGTGACGTTTGCCAATATGAACATCCTAAGGTCTGGTATCCAATATTGTCACATCTATAAGAATCTAGAGTGTATGCTTTGAATTCTAAATTAGAAAAATGACAAGCACGTAAGAGGTTGCCTTATCCACAAGGTAACTATTGATAGTAGTTTCACCAATAAGCCTAATATCTAAGTGGAGTGCCACCTCAACCTCAAGACCAGTATTAGTAGTGGCAACACCCACAATCATGGGGAATTCCATCTCCAATATAACATTACCTTATCCACTATAGTTACTACATTTAGCAACCAATATCTTCATGTGACTCTTCTAGTCACACTTTCTTCCCACACTACTATTATTCTCTAGAGTACTATAGAGTGCCTTATCCAAGGGAGGAGTCTTCATTTTCTTTCTATCCTCCTCCATACTCATCCACTTCTACACCACCACTAATAATACCTCTTCTACCTACTCCATCTATGCAAGTGAAATACCTACCTAGCCACACCAAAGAAACACCACAAGCATAGTAAACTTATAGCTGACTCCTCAGCCAAGTGGTCCTAAACCCAAGCCTCATAAGAGATCAATTTTCAAAACCAACAGTCCCACGAGGCCCTCTCAAAAACCTATGAGTACCAACTCTATGACTTCAACCTCTAAAATCCATCTCGAAAAGCCTTTAAACAAAAATGCTCCCTAGTTGCATACTATCATGTTGAACAATGTGATCATAGATTAGATTAAGGCTGATCATCTTCCCATGAAGAGATCTAATTGTGGGAGTCCCCTTATTTACTTGTAGATTTCTAGAAATGAATCAAGCAAGGATCTTCTGGATTTAAATTCTAGAGTGAGTTAACTTAATTTCTTAAGAGATGTACAAAGCCTAGAACCTACCTTCCTTGAAAATAAGCAACATCAAACTGGAGTTGGTGGACCAATCCATCACTATTCCTTTGGTATTAGTGAATGACATCATGGTCACTATTTGTGAGTGGTCCTACCTTGTCAATTTTATGGTGATCCATATGAAGGATGATAAGGGGGACTTCCCTATCATCATGGGTAGGACATGATTAAGCACCATTGATGTAAGAATGGAGATTTGAGATCTTTCCTTGGAGATTTATAAGAAAAATGAATTTGGAAAGATAGAGAAGAAGAGAGGTTTATGCATCATGTATAGTGACACAGGATGTCATTGCGTGCAAAGACTATGGATCATCAAAGGCATATCACTTTAAGCATGCAATCAGTGTGCAAAAACTACAAAAATTCAAATATGCCTATATGTAGCAACCACTAAACAAGAGGGTACCTAGTGGCTGATAATAGATGATGAAGTTAAATCAACCATGTGCATGGAACCAGCTGAGAGCCTCACTAGCTCCTATGTTAAAAGCATGGAAAAATTGAGCAACTTCATAACCAACTCTCTAATGCACAAAGTGAAATAAACTGAAGAGAGTTGGAGATCCTTAAGAATTTCAAGTAAAAGCCCCCTAAGTTAAAAGCACTACTAGTAGGAATGAAATATGCATTTCTCAATAATGGGAAGCTAGTGATTATCAATGCCACACTTTCTCTGAAACAAAAAAGAAGCTACTAAAAGTTATGAACAAATGGACAACAACCTTTGCCTAGTAGTACCATGAGCTAACAAGGATTGATCCTCATATATGCTAGCAAAAAATCTACATAGACTCCTCTATCAAGCTAAAAAGGAAACTATATAGATAATTTAACCAAAAAATTAAGTAGATTGTCAAGGAGGAGATTGAATAACTTCTCAAAGGTAGGTTCATATATCCAATTGTAAATAAAGAGTGGATTAACCCACTCATTATTGTACCAAAGAAGGGAGAAAAATGATCAATCTGTATAGGCTTTTTACTCTTAAATATGGTAACTTATAAAGATCATTTCACATTTCCATTTGTGAACGAAGTGTTGAACACCATCATGGGGCATTGTTACTACAACTTTCTATAAGGTTATAGTGGGTATAACCAAATCTAGATTACACCAAAGGACTAGGCTAAAACTACATTTATGAGTTCTTGAGGGACTTTTACATACAAAAAGATGTCCTTTGGCCTATGTAATACTCCTACCATGTTCTAATGGTTGGTACTAACCATCTTTCAACAAAATATCGATAGTGAGATAGAAGTCTTCATGGATGACTTCTCTACCTATGGGGTTACTTTTGAGCAAGCCTTGAACTTCCTTCAGCAAGTTCTCCAATGGTTTGTAAAGATAAATTTGAGACTCAATAGGTAGAAGAGCCACCTAATGGTCCAAGAGAGAATTATCTTAGGGGATCAAATTTTAAGCAAAGGGATCGTGCTAGACCCAAACAAAGTACAAATCATCCAAGGAATAACCAAACAACTTAAAATAGTAAAAGATGTAAGGTCATTCCTTGGCCACATTGGTTACTATAGGTGCTTCATTAAAAACTTCTTAAAGATTGCCAAATCATTAATGGATCTTAAAAAGAAAGATTTATTATTCATTTAGACCAAGAAATGGGAGAATGCATTTCAAAAATTAACGTAGAAACTCATAGTAACTCCAATTTTATGAGCAAAAAACTAGTTTGGGCCATTTTACATCATAACTAATGTATCAAAGTATGCTTTGGGAGTAGTGCTTACACAGTTGGATGATCAAAAGCATCCATACTACATCCACTATGCAAGTAAGAGAATTTTGAGTGCGCAACTACTAAACTATACTACTACTAAAAAGGAGCACATGTTAGTGGAGTATGCCTTAGACAAATTTAGACACTATGTTCTTGGGTGCCAATTTTTTATGAAAACCAACCATAGTGCTATCTAATTCCTAATGAATAAACCAATGGTGAGGCCCCATATCATATGGTGGTTGGTGATTCTTCAAGAGTTTGATTTAAAAATCGTTGATTGAAAGGGGACCAAGAATATGGTTGTCGGTCACTTGGTTGAGATGGGATAGCAAAGAGGATAAAGGCCCACAATCTGATCAATTTCTTGATGAACTCCTCTTTGCTGATGTTATTTATATTCAAGGTTCCAAAGAGACAAACTGATATGATCACATCCTTTCCTATCTACTCACACAAGAGATGCCATAGGAGTGGGATAATAAGAAGAAATAACAGTTTCTTTATTAGGCTAAGCACTTCATGGAAATCAAAGGTAACCTCTACAACAGTTTCGTAGATGGCCTAGAATGATGGTGTGTTTCCAATCAAGATCAACTTCTAGTTCTGTAAGATACGCATGAAGGTCCTTTTGGGGGCCACTATTCAATGAGGATGACCATTAAGACCCTCATGATAGGGTATTATTGGCCCATGATCTTCAAGGATTTCCATCACTTCATTCATTCCTATTGATGAATCGTCATTTGGGAAACCACGATATTACATACGCAATATCGTAGCCTATCTTCTCATCTATAAATAAGAGGTAGATAGATGAGTTATAGTATTAGGTAGTTCTTAGTTTAAGTGTTTTAATTTCTCTCTCAACCCTTTTCCTCCCAGTGTATGCCCACAGTGTGGTGATTGTAATTGTACGGAATCCTTTATTTGAGTGTGACGTACTTGGACACGAACATGACCAAAAATAAAGATCGAGATTACTTCATCATTTCCGCATTCACTTAGCTTACTCATTTAATTAATTTTTATTTAATGATTTCTTAATTAATATCTCTCACTCTTAAACTCCTGTTAAACACAGAATGAGTATGACTTGATTACGAGCATTTAAGTGTGACTACTTGGTAACCTAGTAGCGTACCTAGGATTTGTGCTTGGTAATCCCATTAGTAGTCGTGCACAAAGTCCAAGATGTGTACAGATAATCAAGGAATGGATGCTCATCGCACTTAGGCTAGCTTAGATTCTCTCTCATCCTTTCTTTCTTAGCTTAGTTAATATTACCTTCCACTACCTTCAGGAGTAGCATTAGGTTACAAACACATCATACACCTCACTCTAGACTAAACCATACGTGACAAAGTTAATACTAGTCTAGGTGGGAAGATAGCGAACTGCGACCTAAGGCTAACTGTCTAGATGCCACAACTAGTCCTTCTACGGAGTTTGACCAGATTATGCATGTAATGCTCGTATTCGTATGGTTGAGTGTAGGGGTACCTCATCACTCATCATTGGTGCCGTTGCCAGGGACAGTGCTAGTTATCTAGATTAATTGTATCATACAAGGTCGTTGTATAGGAATTAATGATATATATTTTAGAAAAATAATAATTATAAAAAGTCACACATAAATTCACACATAACATCACAACCATGGCTCTCCTACAAGACCATAACAATGCCACATCTAGTGAGGAAGTTCATTGGAGAACAAACGAACTATATGACAATGAATATTGGAGTATGCAACTTGAGGTGGGGGTTTCTTATAAGCATAAATGGAAGCAACGCCATCCCAACGCATGAAATCATAACTTACTAGATGATGATGAACCCCTACTGGCCACTACAAGCCTAATGCAAATACAAGAGTTTGTTCGAATCTCCTGTAGGCATCGTAAAGAGAGTAGTCTACCTAGGCTCAATTTAAATAACTTTCCTAATTTCTCAAGAGACTATGACTTAGATCTACATCAACATCTACAAGCCTTCTACGATGCTTGCGCATGGAACAACATTGATAATGGTTGGCAAAAACTCAAGCTCTTCTCTATGACACTCGTTGGCCAAGAAAAAGTTTGGTATAGATCATTAAAACCAAATTCAATACGATGTTGGTCAACAATGGTAGAACTCTTTAACAAAAAATATCAAACCTATGCAAGAGTGTCAGCCTTGAGGAAACAAATCCAAGAATGACAACAAGCGCAACATGAACCCTTGGACATGGCCTTAGAAAGATATTATGCACTATTAAACAACTATCCAGGCCATAAGTTTTTCAAGGAAAGGCTAATGTACCATATCATTGATGGGCTTCGTGATGAAACAAGAGAGACCCTAGGGATGTATGCCCAAGGTCAACTATACAAACTATGAATCCATCAAGTCCAAGAGCTTATTAAGCAGGTAGCAAAAGAAGAAGGAGAAATGGCTAGATGGGAGAGTGTTGAAAAACATCAACATGGCCAAAACCTCAACTTAACAAAGGTCCATGATCATAAAAAGGAGAAATCAACCAATCCCATGGTGGAAGAACCATCTTTGCCAATACAACAATCATTCGAAGAAGTTAAGGCAAAGATCAATAAGATGTTGGAATGGACACATAAAAAGTGTGGAGAATTTATTGATATTATTGGAGATAAAGTTATGAAAACCCAAGAAGCAGGACAAAACATTAGACAATCAGAAAGAAGGGATAAGGAAAATAAGAGCTCAACTGCCAATCATACATATGAATGCAACATATGCCTATACGATCATCCCAAGGGCCAATGCCTAATCTTGTTACATTTATATGAGCGGTGGGGAAGCACGTTACATTTAGAGTTTTTACAGAGATAGTATGTTCGATCATAGTGGAAACAATCCCAGTTGTGGGGGAAGCCACCTTTAGATTGGAGACGCCCTTTGTATCATCTAAACCCAAACGCTTATCTAGTTCAACATCCTATTTCCCCAACTCGGTCAACATACTCAATCTCACCACATTATCATTCTCCTCAATATTATCAGCCCATGTCCTCAACATAGCCACCACCTTGTGCACCTTACACTTCTCCTAATTTTCAACATTATCATCTTTTTCCTCCTTCCACATCACCACCAACTGTTCCTAAGGTGTCTGCACCATAGCAATGTCTGAACGTTACTTGTGCTACTATTGCCAATAGCAGTGAGATGCCTCCCCAACATTGAAAGTATCCCTTCTTTAGAAATGACCCTAGGAAGGGACAACACAATTCCAAGGCCATTGCATCCTCCAACTTAGCACAAGTTCAACCCTATGGTGCACCCTCATCTTCGAACCCAACACCTCCTGTTACTTTATCAGGGCCACCAATTAACACTCCAACAACCATATGCCCCAATGAACATAGGCATGGAGAGTGACAACATCCTGATCCTTGCATATCATATAACGGTCACAAACAACATAGTGGGTTGACTCTTTACCCAAGAACCACATCTTATAAATTGCCTGACTATGCTTACTATAACCAAGTGTGTGGAGCCCAATGGGGTAAATATGACCAATTCTAAATATTTCCAACATGCAAGGATCCTCACCTCCCATTTATTAATCCTTTTCATGCTCAAAATGCTTAGTTATGGGGGATATCCCACATTCTAGTAACAAGCAAGATTAAAAACCACTTTTTCGTTTTCTTCAATTTTACAACTTTTTGTTTTCTAGTTTTTCAGTTTTCAATTTCTTGTTTTATCTTTTTGTCTTTTTGTATTTTTATGTTTTTGTAAGTAATCTCATCTATGAATAAAACACTCATGTGGATCGTTGGTTGAGGTTTGTTCTATGTTATCAAGTCTCAAGCGATTAATTATTTGGATAGTAAGCCCATTACATCCACTCTTCCATTCTACAAATAAGAGGTTTTGTTCGAGGGTATAGTGATATCCTTGATATTCTTAAGACTTAAAATTAATTTGGTGTTCATTATACCTAGAATGAAGAAGGATGGACCAAGAGGGCATGATTAGGGGTGTGGCATCAAGGGGACTTGAGGATTCTCTTTGGTGATGTCTGTGGGAGTTATCATGCAATGTGGTTGTACTAAGATCCTTGTAAATCTAACGAAAAATGGGAGTAAGAGTAATCAAAAGGGCACTCAAAAATCCAATGCTATTCTAGGGGGTCCCACTGGAAAGACATGCACCCATGCCTGAAGGTTGGAGGCTTCTCTAGATTCAGAAATCAAAAAAAAAGAGAAAAAAAAAGAAAATAGAAAAAAAAAGCAAAGAAAAGTGCCACAAAACAAAAATCACTCCTCCCTTGAATAAAATGCCAAGCGATCATACACCTTGTTGTTATGGTACTCTCATAGTCACTCATCATGAGATGAAATAATGCAGTGTCACTGCTCAGAGGAATGGACTTGGTCCTGATCTTGGAATGATCGGTTAATGACACCTTAATCATGCTTTACACATAGGATTCACTGTGCCTTAGGTTAGTTACCTCATGTTCCAATCTCTATGATCCCTTCTATAGTTCATCTCATCTTACTATTTGTGTAATTGTAGCTCGTTTCATGTGTAACATAGAATTCTTACCTCATTCTGATGATATTTACATGTGTGTGTTTTGTGGAGTCGGTGTGAATTACATTTAACCATTCTAGTGCCCATGGACACTTTAAGTGTGGTTACACAAGGGCATTATAGGTTGGAACCTACTTTGGAAAGGATCCACTTGTGTAATTTTTTGTAACTCTCACTGATGACACAACTCACATACACCATTTCTTACCCTCAACATATTTTTCAAATGATTTTTCTTTCCCTACTACTATCCTTCCGAATCAACGTTTCTATGTACCATTACATGGTCTTTTTCTCTCAAGGTCCTTATTGATAAAACCCACAGATCATTATTCATGCCTTCCAAACCATCTAATTACCTTAGAACCCCTTCAAAATAGCCAATGTCCTAAGTTTACACCATTTATTTCAAGAAAATCTTCAAAAATTTGATATTTTATTGTTGTGCCCAATGCCACTAGGGCCGTGATATCATGTACGAAATGCATTGTACGCTATATTGCATCCCATTAACCTATAAATAGGTGACCCACACCCCCCTGCAACACTTAGTTTCATTTTTCAACCATCATGTGGGGGAGTTTTTCAAATTTTTCTCTACGACTTGCGAGTGTGACACCCTTGCTTTTCTACCTATATCTCGCTCGCTGGTACTCCAATTTTAATTTCGTCTGAACCTGCTTGAACCCGGAGTGTTCAACTTAGTCATGGGGGAGGAACACCTGTTGAATAGCACCTAACCTTTTTGAAATTTATCATCACCCAAAGGACATTATCAAGGGTAATTAGCTATAACATTTAGAATAATTGTGCCAAAAAAATTGAATCCCTTTAGGTACACCAGGAAATTAAAATTGAAAACCACCTAAGTAAAATGGACTCATTATTACAATCTTTTGGGCGATATCACACAAAGATAAAATAAGTTAATTAATTAAGGCAAGTAATAAGGTATAAATTAACTTCAAAAACAACCTTACTAATGCTTGACCCTGTGTGATTGCAAATGGCCCCAAAATGTGGACAAAAGGAAGGTCCCACTCAAGGTCGAAGTAAACAACCTAGGAGAGGCGAAGAAAAAGTCCCTACTAGACCACATGCAAAATAGGAGGAACAATCATTTAGCATCCATCAAGAGGACCCTCCTATCGTACAGTATGGGCAGGTAGAAGGAGGAGCTGCTACAGTGCCTGAATAGGGACAACATCTCACGTTGCCCCAAGATTGTGTTCAGGCCATCCACGACAGCTCCACATTCGCTACGGTGATTGTGGAATTAAACTTTGAATCTTTTGTAGAGTTCACTCCTAAGGTTGTTGGGGATCACCTCACAGGATCTCCCTTATGGCCTACCCTCTCTGAAAGCGATTCCTGGTACCTAGGGGAGACGTACCAATTCTAGCACAACTGAGAATAAGGCACCATCATCAATATTTGTGGTGTGATAGTCAATTTCTACATGTAGACCATTTTAGAAGTATTAAACCTTCCAAATATAGGGCCCAATGTTGCTCAGTTATCCACCTGTTAAGACCCCAATGTGCGATGGGATTGGTTGGTGATGAGACGCGACATGCACTAGGCCGCGATATCGCGTCCCATCGTCATATCTATAAATAAGAGGTGGCACTCCCTTCATTTCCCAATCCTGGCTAGAAGTAGCGAAGCTCTGGCAGATTGATCATTCCAGAGTTAGAATTTTTCCCATGTTCC
>MNCI01006105.1:926-22521 GCA_015680685.1 Gnetum montanum | reverse complement strand
TAAGCATTAAAGAACATAAAACCCAAAATGATAAATCATATGCCTTGATTACACCTAACCATACCATGTGCATCACAAGTGTAATTGGGAAGATAATGAATGATCATTAGGGTAATGTTCACTTCTTAAAAGTCTAGTGTACTAGAAACTATAGAGTCCCTAAAATTTGACTAAATCACACATGAATGCTTTGTGATTCATATGGTTGGGAATACGAGTACCTTATCACACATCAATGTGGCTTCTACGTTGGGGAAGAGTGCATCAACATTGGTAAGATGGACCTTTGATGTTGGGGAAGAAGGTCAAACCATCCTCCATGCTGGGCATTGTGAATTTCTTACCCTTCCATGCTGGGATTTGCCCCTCCATGCTAGGAGTAGGTGACACACACCCTTCCACACTAAGGATAGGTGAGATCTACCCCTTACAAGTGTTTCTAGTGTAGAAAAGTGTATAGCCATGCATAAAACCCATCAAATTGCCATTTTTGGCATCCCAAAAGGCATTTTTGACCCACCCAAGCCCAAATATAGATACTAGGTAATTTTCTTTTACTTGGGGAATGAGGCTTCGACTATTTATGAGGCATTTTCAATCCCAAAAGTATGAAATATGTGAGATTGCCCCTCATGGGTTACAATCTTCACATTTACAATGAAGTTTTACCTTAGGTTTCATGGGATGTGGTTAAAAATGTTATAACATGGAAATTTAGTGGTGTTTCATTGGTCCCTCTTTGTTGGTGTCTAGAGGATTAACTTGAGAAGCACTAACAAAGAATATAAAACACCATTGTAGGTCCACCATCGACGTCCCCTCTTCGCACTTAATCCAGTCATGNAGATGTTAAGGATCACTGGGTTTATCAAGTGTTTGGATTACATTCGAGATGGTCGTACTTATATCTCTAACAAACTACGAATGAACCATAACGATTGAAATTATAATAATAAAAACATTAATAATCAACAAATAACTAATAAAGCATAACATATTTAAACTATTATATCAACAAGTAATTAATAAAGCATAAACATTTTAAACTATTAAATGCATGAAACAACTAAGTCCAAATGCTGCAAGGATTGCATGAACAGTTCGTCTTTATTGCCGTCACGCCAATGAGCTCAGATACATTAATGCTCGAATAAAGATCCTATCGCTTTTGATACACCTGCTGCGGGCACTTGGAAAATATTCTATCTCATGTGGGAGCAAACTGCAAGAGCTTCACTATCACTACTCAAAAGATGTCCAAATGAGGCGGAAGGCCCTCGTATTTATAGATCTTGGAAAGGGGGCTGCATAAACAGGGCCATGTCAATGTAGGGTGGCTACGTCAANATACTTATGCTAGGAGTAGTTAGAACATAAACTAGGATAATTAGACATTAGATAATAGTTTATCCTTTCCTTTCAATACCACAATTAGTCGCCAAAATATAATTGAAAAGATATAAAAATCACTAGCCTTAGTCTCACTTAACCAACGTAATAGAACCGCACAAGTGAGATTAGGATGACAATGACCATTCCAACCCAAGGTTTCACGGGTTAGAAGTCTGGTGTATGTTAAGTGGTTACAGTCTACGGATATTGACCGAGTCGCGCATGAACTCTCATGATTCGTATGGTTGGGCGTAGGGATATCTAGCCACTCATCACTGGCACCATTTTTGGGGACTGTTAGTCTTACATGTGTCATCTGACTTTAGTGAAATTATCATTTAATTCGTTGGATTAGACCTAGGATAGAAATATCTCCGCACACTAGGCAAATTTCACTTAAGTAATTGAGGTACATCGATAATATGGACCATCTAACGTCCAACATGTCTTCTCATAGGAGAGATGCATTTGAACCACTAGTGCCATAAGAATGTTGAGTGGTATATAAACATCCTTATGAATATGTCCTTGATTTCACATTCATCCTACATCAGGATGAACATCTTCGATGGCGGGACATAGAGGGTAGCATCTTTGTACCGCCCGATTGAGCAACTCCTGCGATGTTGTACCACAATCTGGGTAGAATGGGCATCCAGGACTGAGTGGCGAAGTATGTCATGGAGGATCATGACTTTCGAGACTATTGTCCCACAGAAGCTCAATGGACAAGAGATTAACAGCAGGCCGAGAGATATGAACAACAGAAGGGGAAATACTTCAGTAACCCCTTATTCTCGCAAGGGTTGCAAGATGATGGAGATCCATTATTTCATGATACTCATTCAACCAAACTTCACCTGTGGCTGCAGATCCTCCAGTCAGTCATTTAGAACCAACCTCCAAGTAACCATGATCCTCAATGGGATGGTGGGTCACGAAGCAAAGCTGGAGGAGATGACTGTGGCCGTCACCAGAGTAGATGGGGAGATCAATGCCGAAGCGGTGGCGATGCCTCTCCTTCTTCTCTATCCTTCCCTTTCCTTCACCTTCCTCCAACTTAGGCTCTAAGCATCACAAGGGAAGGTTGGAGAGAAAGGACAGTGGTAAGCAGGTTCAAGCAGGGAAATGTGAGGGAGCATGCCACCAATCGTGTGGCCCTGACTAGCATGAAAGAAGTGGTAGCATAAATCATCATAGATGTCATAGTCCCCAACAGGACTATGATTTAGATGAGCCTTTGTTAGCTACTCGAAGCATGCTCCACATTGTAGAGGCAGTTCACATCCCAAGCAGGCACATGAAGGATAGTCAGATCAAGTGTGTTGACATGAATAACATCCCCAAATTTTAAGGGGGATACAACTGTGATCCGTAGACCCACTTGTAGGCATTCCATGATGCCTGCACCTTGCAAAATATTAATAACGATTGGTAATGGTTGAAGCTATTTCCCTGAACACTCATCAAAGAAGCTAAAAGTTGGTACCGATTCTTAGAGCCAGAATCAGTAAGAAGATGGAGTACAATGCTTGAAATCTTTAATGACAAATATCAAATGTACTCTCGAGTGGAAAATCTAATACAGAAAATCCAAGGTTGGAAACAAGGGAATCGTGAACCCTTGGATGCCACCATAAGCAGGTATTACTCACTGTTGTATCGATGCCCTAATCATGATTATTCTCAGTGGGCATAGCTTCACCACATTATAGATGGGCTTCGTTTTGAAATGAGAAAGACCCTTGGTGTGTATGCTAAGGGAAGACTGTCGGAGCTAAAGGTCCATCAGTTACAATGCCTTTATGATCAGGTGACCAAAGAGGAAGGAGAACTCAAAAAAAAGGAGTGCTGAAGAATTCAACCGGGACCCTTCCCTTAGGAAAAGGGAGGTCCAATTTTGTGATGAAGATGAAGAGTCACCACTGGAAGCAACTGGAAGACTTTACCGTTACAAAATTTTTCATCTAAAATATTGACAAAGGTGGATAAAATTTGGGACTCTTTGGATGAGAAATTCCAAAGTGTATTGAAAATTACAGAAGAGTCCTAAGAGCAGGGTAGTGATCGTGATCAGTGTAGGAAGAAGGGAGTTGAACGTACCCAACACAAAGGTAAGGGAAAAGTTTCTGCAGTAGAATAGGTTATAGACTCTGATACCAAAGAGGACGATGGATGCACCATATGCCAATATGAAGATCCTAAGGGATGTTTTCCTGTGGTGTCTCAACTTCAAGAGTATGGGGTCTATGCCTTGAACCCTTGTTTAGCATAGAGGCAAATGCCCCAGAGGTTGCCTTATTCACAAGGTAACCCCAGGTGATTCCACCAGCAGCAGCAAGGATATTATCCAAGTGGAACGCCTTCACAACTGTATGAGTATTTCCAATAATGGTAGAGACCATAAGTGTGGGGGATGCCACCTCCAAGGTAGCAGTATCCTTACAAGCAGCCGGATCCTTATGGGTACTATGTTTAGCAGCCTATCTCTCCAAGAGAGTCTTCTAGTCACACAAACTTTCCCAGTTACTACCATTCCCCTGAATATTTCAGACATCCATCTCCATCACCCAGGGGAAAAAATCCACACCTCTTCTACCCTCCGTCACCTTCTTCTGCCACTCCTCCACATCATCCCTCTCAGTTGCCACCTGATCCATCCATGCAAGGAGAAATGCCACCACAACCACAACAGCAAAGCGCTATGATGGCTATGAATTTACAACTGGCACCTAGGCCGAGTGGACCAGAATCCAAGCCACATAAACGCCCTTTCTTCTAGCCCAACAATCCGAACACATCCTCACCTACGCCTGTGGCCAGTGCCTCAGAACCTACCAATGCCTCTACCATCATACCACCTAAGCAGCCTTTCGCTCCGCCACAATCCAACGTCTAGATGATCATGTTCACACATGTCATGACTGACTGGATCAAAGCAAGTTCTCTTCCCTAGAAATTGAAAAATCTGGGAAGACCCCTAATCTATCTTCAGATGGCTAGAAACAAGTCGTGCAAAGCTCTTCTGGACTCAGGGTCAGGGGTTAATTTAATCTCTCATGACATGTACAAGAATTGGAACCTACCCCCACTAGAGAAGAGCAACATCTAGCTTGAGTTAGCAGATCAATCCATCATCATTCCTTTGGGTTTGATGGACGACATTATGACCACCATCTGTGGGTGGTCCTACCCTACTGACTTCTTGGTCATTCGTGTTGAAAACTATAAGGGGAACTTCCCAATCATCATGGGAAGAGCCTGGCTAAGCACTGTGGATGCACGATTACGACTCTGAGATCTATCCCTGGAAATTTCAAAGGAAAATCCTTCTAGGAAGATCGAGAAGAAAAGAGTTCCATGCATTGTGTACAGTGACTCGGGGTGCAACTATGTGCAACAGTTATGGTCCGCTGAGCGGACATCCATTCAAGCATGCAGTCAGTGTACCGAGGAATCTCTAATTCAACAATGCCTGTATGCAACAGCCACTAACCAAGAAGGCACCTAGTGGTTGATAGCTGATCCTACTAGCAGCACAATATGCATGGAACCATATGAGGGGTTAATGCAAGCCTACATTGACATCATGAATGTGATGGAGGATATTCATCAACAGACCTTCATTGTTGATGACTTTGATGACTGGGGAAAGCTAGAGATCCCTAAGAGCTTCCAGCAAGAGCCCCTTGAACTAAAATCGCTACCGGCTCACTTAGAATATGCATTCTTGCAAAATGGAAAGTTGGTAATTATCAATGCTTCCTTTGCTCCAAAACAAAAACAGAAGTTGCTGGTGATGGTAAACAAATGGGTTGCTGCATTTGCGTGGTTCTATCCTAAGCTGACTAGCGTTGATCCTAGGATCTACCAGCATCAGATCTACCTTGACCCTTCCATGAAGCCACGGTGATAGCCACAAAGATGGTTGAATAACAAGTTGAAGCAAGTAGTAAAGGATGAAATTGAACAACTACTTAAGGCGAGATTCATCTATTCAATCGCCAATAGCGAATGGGTTAGCCCACTCGTTATCGTACCCAAGAAAGATGGCAAGTGGAGGGTCTGTATCGATTTACGGTTGCTCAACATGGCAACGTTCAAGGACCACTTCCCACTCCCATTTGTGGACCAAGTATTAGACACAATAGCAGGACACCAATATTACAGTTTTTTGCATGGTTATAGTGGTTATAATCAGATCCAAATTACACCTGAGGACCAGGCCAAGACTACTTTCATGAGTCCATGGGGGACTTTTGCATATAAGAAGATGCCCTTTGGCTGTGCAATGTGCCTGCAATATTCCAACACCTTGTCTTAAGCATTTTTCAGCAACAAATTGGCAATGGTGTAGAAGTATTCATGGATGACTTCTCCACCTATGGTGCCACGTTCGAGCAAGCCTTGAACTGCCTAGAGCAAGTTTCAAAGAGGTTTGTAGACACCAATCTATAGCTCAATTGGCAAAAGAGCCATCTGATGGTCCAAGGGGGCATAGTGTTGGGGAATCTCATTTCATCAACAGGGATCAGTGTAGACCCTGCAAAGATCAAGGTCATCCAAGGAATTACCCACCAACCAAGTACTATCAAAGATGTGCGGTCATTCCTTGGACACACTGGTTACTACTGATGCTTCATTGAACACTTCTCGAAGATAGCCCGACCGTTGGTAGAGCTTACAAAAAAGAACATTCCATTTGTCTGGACCAAGGAATGTGAGTCCGCATTCCAAGAGCTGAAGCAGAAACTCATAGAAGCTCTGATTCTATGGGCACCTGATTGGTCCAGATCCTTCCACATTATGATGGATGACTCCAAATATGCTTTAATAGCCATGCTTACATAGTGTGATGATTAGAAATGTCTATATTATATCCACTATGCAAGCAATAGCATTCTGGGTTCACAACTGAACTATACCACCACCAAAAAGGAATTTATGGTGTTGGTGATCGCATTGGATAAATTCTAGCACTATGTGCTTAGATACGAGGTGTTTGTACAGACAGACCACAGTGCTATTCGGTTCCTGATGAATAAACCAACGGTGAGCCCCTGCATAATTCGGTGGCTGGTGATTCTTTAGGAGTTCGATCTAATCATGGTAGAAAAAAAGGAGTCCAAGAATGTGGTTGTTTACCATTTGTCTTGATTACGATGGGATGATGCAGAAGAGGAGGAGCCTTTATCCAATCAATTTCTAGATGAACTCCTCTTCACAGGCGCCATTAATCCTCATGCACCCAAGGAATCTCCTTAGTTCAATGGCATCCATACCTACCTTACAACATAGGAGCTGCCAAAATAATGGAACCATTGGAAGAAATAGCACTTTCTTCATAAGCCTAAGCATTTCATTGAAATAAATGGCCACCTCTATAAGGTGTGCACAGATGGCTTGGTCCGATGGTGTGTCCCTGATGCTGATACACTACGCATCCTCCAAGATGCTCATGAGGGCCCTTGTGGGGGCCATTATGCTAGACACAGAACGACCATTAAAATCCTACTTGCAGGCTATTATTGGCCTACATTCTTCAGGGATGCACAATGGTTCACCTGCTCCTACGAACGATGCCAACAAGATGGTGGGATGTTGGCATGGTTGGAGGGACCTCAATAGTGGATTCAATCACTGGAGCCCTTTGACATTTGGGGTATCAACTTCATGGGGCCCATCACCCCCTTATCAAACCAAAAGGCATATATCATCATGGTGGTGGACTACTGTACAAAGTGGGCAGATGCGGTAGCCATCCAACTGTTTTTCCAACACCACCGCATCATTTGTTCAACAACAAATCGTTACGAGGTTTGGAGTGCCTCGTGCACTCATTTCAAACAATGGGACACACTTCACCAGGGTTACTTTTCGAAAACTCATGCAATGCTTAGGGGTAACACACAAATTTACAACACCTTATCACCCCCAAGCCAATGGGCAGGCTGAAGTTACAAATAGGAAAATTAGCAAATATAGGAGGGACTAGAGTACCAAGCTTAACGATGCCCTATGGGTCTATCGCTCCACCTGGAAACTTCCTGTTGGGTACTCTCCCTATGAGTTAGTGTACAGTAAATTGCCAACAATTCCAATCCAAGTAGAACTCCAAACACTATCCACCGCCTGTGACCTCGACCTCGACCCACCACTAGCACAACGAGAATGATTAATCAACTTAAGTATGCTAGATGAGAACCGATTAGCAGCCCTATTCTCCAACGAAACCCACAAGGCCTATAACAAGAAAATACATGATCTTAGGATTCGGAAGGTCACATTTTGATGTGGAGACAAGCTATTGTATTGGAATCCCTCACATGTATCCCAACTAACAAAGTTTCAGACACTATGGAAGGGATCTTATATTGTCTCCGAAACCTTTCCATCTTGGGCATTGTTAATTCACAAACCTGGGGATCCCAACAGAACACAGTTGATCAACCGCCAACAACTCAAACCTTTCCACGAGATCCATATAACTAGTGTCACAGCCTCGTCATCAGCCAGTCATCCACGCTCCATCTTTCACATCTTCTCCTATCCACCTAGTCATGGGGGAGACCCTCATCCCTACTAATCCGTTTCACTACACCCTTCACCATTTTGTCATTTTTTGTTTTACACTTTTTTGTTTTCTAGTTTTTGTTTTCCACTTCTTTGTTTTCCACTTTTTGTTTTACAATTTTTTATTTCAGAATTTTTTGTTTTTTATTTTTTGTGATTCTTTTTGTTTATTTTTTGTCATCATCATATGGTTTTGCACTGTTGGTTTTCATTACAATGGGTACTATAATAGTCTTCCTAGTTATCTGGTTCCCGCCATTGCATGGTTGTACTTGGATTTTACGTCATTTTCACTTCATAAATTCAGCAGTGAGTCCACACCATTCGCCCATTCACCATTCCATGGTTTTTCTGGTGTCGCTAACATGCACCCCTTCACTTAACAAACATTTTAATGAATGTGTGACTTGTGTAGTTCCCCGACTGAGGGAAGACCCAGTGGTTTGAATTGGGTGTGATCTCAAAGGGAATGCTTTATTCATTGTTTTGTTCTATTCCTTGGGTTGCTGGTGTGTCCTTACGGATTTCCTACCACTCTGAGTCTCTCTCCATGGAAGTTTTTGGGCAACTCAACCTTGCATGGTGTGGTCCTCATCGGAAAAAAAGGAAGAAAAAAAGAAGAAAAAACAAAATAAACAAATAAATTGAGGATTCAAAGCACACCCCTTGGTTGGATGCATGCACACACACATGGGTCTTTACATGGTGTGGTTCCCCCACACAAAAGAAAACAAAATATATCGCGGTGGGAATCCAAAGCACACCCCTTCGACCACCTCTCATGGGCTACACATACTCATTATGGGACTTCCTTGGTCCCCTCTCACTTTGTCCCATTTCACTTCCCTCTTCTCACATTTCCTGGAGTGGTGGTTTTCTGTGGGGTCATTCTTGTTTCTTTGGGGATGGTTTAGACTTCGTCTATCACTGCGAGGTACCTATTTGCGGATGGTTTTGGGTTTGATCTCAGGAAAGGTTCTACTAGGTCACTTAACCATGCTTGTACATGAGGTTTCATGTGATTGACATTCGGAATTTCCATTCTCTCCTCTCCTTCCATTCCCACTTCTCTCTGTTCTCACCTCACTACCCTTTTTTTTTATGTTTAGTGGGTTCATCATGTTTTCTGTTGGTCTATCATGCCTTGGCGAGTTCTCTTGGTTTGGAGTCTTCACTGGTGACACCTATTATCGACACCGAGGCCCAAGGACCCCAGTGTTGAGGGTATGTAGGGGCTATACGGCTGTTCCCTACTATGGGGAGGACCCACCTACATATTCTTGATTTTGCATGTTAAGCCTCTGATCCTTTGGATTTCTTGGTTAATTCTTTTTCGTGTCCCATCATTCGATTTCATCCTCTATTGAGTTCTTTTTCACTCCCGTTCATTAATTTTGTCTCTTTTTCACGCTTCAATCCCTTCCTCTTATCTTTAGCCATGATCATGCCTTTTCTGCACTTCGAACGCCTCAATTTGGCTTTCCAAATTTTTCATTTCAGATGTTTTTTGGGTTGGTCAATGTTGGTCTTCAGGTGAATAATGCTATGTATAGGGGGCCCCATATACGTAGCCACTGCGTATACGCAGCCGTGTATACATGGCTTCGTCGACGCAGCGCCCAACCCCTATATATACCCCACTGCACTTCTTCATTTTTCATCATTTGGAGTTCAAATTACGGGGAATTTTTGCCATTTTTTCTAGNTTTTCTGGCTAACCCTTCCTAATGCACCTACATTCCATCGCATGCCTGCATCAACCTCTTCTTGCCCTTTTCCACATTCGAAGGTATGCACTTAGTCATGGTGGGGTGGTGCCCTTGTGTAATTAATTAATTAATTAATTAATTAATTGTTAATTATAAAACTTTTGGTCCTAACCCCTAAATTAACACTCTGGAACACTTAACGGTGTGCCTGTGCCATTAACATAACTTGGTCAAACTGAAAAGGTATGTACAGATCATTTTAGGCTATAACTTGGTCTAACGGATGGTTATGTTTGTTTTCAGATGGCACCCAAACCGAGGCACCCAAGGGACGAAGGACTGTCGCAACCAAGGAACAAGAACCCACTTATAGAAAGGGGACATGGAATGCAACCACTAGAGTATGCAGAGGGTTTCCATGCAATTGGGCCCTTCCGCGAATGACCTGACGTGAAATCTATCCACTAAATTCCTAAAGAGGAAATTCCCGGCATACAATCGCTAGGGGGTGAGACGCCTAGGATAGCACCACGACTTAAGGTCACATTGACCCAAGCCTGCATTGATGCTATCATTCCATGCGAGGTGCAATGGACGGTCCTCCAAGAGTTGAATTTTGGACCATTCCTCCAGCACGCTCCAGAAGATGTGAGATTCCAATTGCAGCACTTTCTGATGTGGCCAATCATCACAAGCAGTGGTGACTGGTACTTAGGAGAAACATATCTCTTTTGGACAAATTAGCAGCCAGGGTTAAGAGTAAGAATCAAGGACATATATGTCTCTTACTCTTCAGAAGCAATTACACAAGCTCTAGGGTTGCTTGAAACTGGTGCAGATGTGGTGGAAATTCCTATGCACGCCGATCCAGAGGTAAAGGTGCAATGGATCCAATGGTGCTACAGGGTAGAGCACAAGAAATTTGGCTCCTTGACCATGGTAGAGAGAGTCTATTCAAAGATAGCGTCTTACCATCTAAATTCAACGGTAAGACCAAGCAAAATCACTATCTTCTCCGCTCGTGCGTGTGCCGCCTTGAGTGGGAAATTTCCCATGAGTCTTCCACAACTATTATTTTTAGAAATTGAAAAGAGGTTCATAGAGAATGAACATGGAAGAAGAGCTCTCCCCTTTCCCTGCCTAATCCAAAAGTTATGAAAATGGGCAGGGATAGCATGATATTCTAATGACATCATCTGATGCGCCCCAATTGCCTCATGGCAGGAAATGATGAAAGACAAAACCCCTGCCACTATGCAGACAGAGGAAGAGTAGAAACCAACTCCACCACCTGTACAAACAATGTAGACAGGCTTGCAAACAATAGCAACATACATTCGCGAGATCTGGGAAATCCTCTCGAATCAGCGAAAGCAATCTGGCAGAACTAGTGGAGGAGATGATCCTTTGGTTTATCGCCCTGCCATGAGTCACCTGGAGCAAGTAGCATAATCATTCAAATTGCTTGAAAGGGTAGTGCCGATATTTTCTGCCACCCAAGCACCCATTCCAACCAAAATAGATCCAAGCATCTGAGATGTATCAACCGAAACCCATCAGTTATTCCCTGAAATATCAGGGAATGCTACTACCTTCTCGGTATGCTTGGAGGATGGTGAGGGGGCGATGGTCCTGGTGATGTAGCACTAGGGACAAGAAGTTGCGGCTGAAGTGGTTGCTGATACCATTGATATGACTCTCAATGCACCAGGGGCACCTGTACTAGACATCCATGGGCTACAAGATGTACAGGTGTCTATTGGAACTTCATGTAGCAGGATGGATGTAGCCCAACATGAAGAAATGTTGGACCGACTGGTAGGAACCGGGCAACCACTTTCGGATGTCTTCGATCTTTCGGACAACATCACTACAACCCAGTCGGAGTTGCTAATAGTAAGGGGCAAGAGCCTTCTTCTGGAGGGGCAACTAAAGATTGCTCAAGTTGCTTTTCAACGCTTGGCAACGGAGGTTGTCCAATTAAGAGCCTAGCTTGCCGATCTGGCCATCCTCGATCACGAAATCACCAGAGATGAAGCTTTTCAATAGATTCAACTTAAACTTCAGGTTGTTAAGGATGAAAGAACGATGGTGATCCTAGACAAGTCCACAGCAGACATCCAAGCGTATCATTTAGAAAAGGACTTGGCAGCAGTTCGCCAAGAGAACGTGCAGCTGACCGCTAAAGTTCATTGCCTGCATAATGTTGGTGCAGAGAATGTGCACATGAAATATTTTATCCACCAACAGTAGGAGGAGCTAGCTAGGTTGAATGTAGATATGAGAAGGTTGGCTACTGAGAATCAGAATCTGTCAATGAAGGAGGTTTGGGCATTACAACAGAAGTCTGCAATCAAAATTTTCACTTGGAAAAATGAGGTCCTAAAGTTTGAAAGAGTCAAAAATAATTACAGGGACCAAGTGGGATTTCAAAAGGAGGTGAATGAGAAGCACATTCAAGTTGCCAAGGCCCAAATGAACCAAGTACTCTAGCAGCTCCAAGAAGGAGGCAACGTATGGCCATCCATCTTCGATGGATTGAACACCAACAACAAAGTGGAAATTTTCGTAACAGAGCTGCAAATTCAAGAAATGATAGAATACATGGAGTTAGCCAACCTTCAGTATGCAAACCTGGCTATGCTCACAGCCGGGAGACCACGGTCAAAGTTAGAAAAACAAGTGGTCGTCTCATATTCTCTATACAAGGATGAGTTCCAGGTGTACAAGGCGACAAAACAAAAGCTGGCAATAACAAACATGGAACTTGAGGTCCTCCGTACAAGCTTTGAAGGCCAACATACCATTGCGGAGGACCTGGCTCAAAGAATGAGTGACTACCAGCAACTGTAATCATCAATCCAAGCGTTCAATATCGAACGCAAATAGTTCGCATCCTGGTTTGTCAATTTGAAAGAACTCATTTTGGCACTACCTTGTCCTTGGGAAATTCCAGTTCCAGCACACATTGGAGAAGTTTCCTGGACAATGAACAACCCTAGAAGAAAAGAAGAGAAAATGAGGGCTCTCTTGGAGGCTTTCCGACTATCTCTAGAGGTTGCAGCTACTATGGGGCTACTGAGGCTGGAGAAGGTCTATTAGAACCATCGCCCCCAAGGACAGTGTTATCTCCTCCAACAATTTTGTACATCTTCCTACACTGTAGAGGCTCTAGGACTAGCGAGGTGTTCAATTTTGTCTCTGAACACCACCATTTTTGTAATTTGTTCTTCTCTGTAACTCAGGAACTTGGTAAATTCATGTTGTGTCATGTGTGTGGCATTTGTGTTTAAGTTATGTGTGTTGTAAATAAGAATCCATACCTTCCAAATTGTAAAGTAACTCGAAGATGAGTTTTTGCTCAGTTGTGGGGGTATGATGAAGTGTCAAAAGTCAATGCATCAACTGAGGTCATGTGATGAGTTGTTGTCGTAATGAATTGTACCCTTGCAATGGCTTCATGCTTGATCTTGCAAACACAACTCCAAGAGAATAAGAAACCAAGAAAACAAAACATGTTATAACATTACAATGCATACAAGCCACATAGAATGATAAAATCAAGCTACCTAGGTTACCAACATTGCTAGTTTAAGGCTGTGGTGCCAATTTAAGGTCATAGTGGACTATGGTGTTGGTTTAAGGTCATGGTAGGCCATGGTAATGCTTCTCTGTCATGAAACAAATGTTATACAAGCTCACTTATTGTAGATCATCAGGATATCAACATCAATCATCCATTGCAACTTGTCAACAATGATAAACAACACTACAAGCAAACATATGAGCATTAGATATAGCTGGGGCTATATGATGACTTTAATGTTGCATAATAAGGGTTTGATGTGGCTATGAACAGGCTTAAGTTATGGTGAGGAACTTGGTTCTATGTGTTTTATCATCACCATCATGGTCTTGATTGGAATTTTGGTAAGGAACCCTCTATGATGTTTTTGGAGTAAAAGTCAATGATCATCAAGCTACTTTAGGGTGTTATGGTTGCATGGTTACAAGGATCAATGTTTGGGTGCATAAGGTCCACTTGGTCAATCATCATAAGAGGGGTTTATTAAGAGTAGTCAAGTTTGCTTCCTCATCCTCTTGGGGGTTTATTAAGACTAGTTGAGTTTGCTTCCTCATCCTCCTAGGGGCTTATTAAGACTAGTCAAGTTTGCTTGCTCATCCTCCTAGCTCAATTTTCATGACAACATAAGCACATCAAGTGGCACCTGTGTAATGAATTTGCTAAATAATGTAAAAAAAAATTGCATTAATAATAATGCTTAAAGTGGGTCTAAAGAAATTAAAATGATGGAAAAATAGGTTAAGGCATGGTCAATGGAGGTCACTATGGGCACTATAAGGTTAAACATGGTCAACTATGGTTATATTAGGCCATGGGATTGCCAGTTTTAGGCCTTGGAAGGCTATAGTTACATGGTGTCAAATGATGGTTAAGAACGGTCAAACCCATCACCTAACACCAATCAAAGGCTAAACAAAGGCTAAACAGGATTAATAAAGGTCATAAGGGGTAAGTTAAAGTAAATAGGATGAAACATAGATTAAATGATGCATAATGATATCACATGAGGGCCAAATGATGGTCAAAATTGCATAAAATTGTGTCCAATAAGGTCAAACAAGGCTATGCTAATGTCAAGGTACATCAATTAATGTCCAATCAAGTTAACCACTGTTTGAGAAATGCTAAATGATGGAAGAATGTAGTTAACTAAGGCTACATTTTGCCATTTTAAAGCAATGACAAGCCATAGTGCTAGTTTTAGGTATTAGTGTGCCATGTTATGTGGTCTATTTCACTAGTAAGGTCATTGCAAGGAAAAAACCCAAATATAACTTGGTAAAATAATATCAATGTAAAAAATAAAGTAAAAATAGGTAACATAGACTAAGCCAACATAATATGATAGTTTAATAATAATAATAATAATAATTTTAAATTTTCATAGAATTTAATTCCTCAATTCTAGATGAGGCAAGATTACAATGTCGCATATGAATGGATGTGGCTTAATCATGAGTAGAAAATAAATGCGATTTATAAAAATATATGGCTAATGAGAGCAATGGCTGGAAAGTGGATAGTAAAAATGGCATTAGATTCAATGTATATTTAAAAGTAATTAATAATAATTTTTATTTTTATTTTTATTTTGTTCCATGGTGGAGGCAGTGCGTGTGGGGGATGTAGCAGTGTTGGAAGAGCGGCAAGCAGCAGCTGATGCCGCACAAGAGAGCGGAAGGGGTGGGAAAAGGTAGCTACTATAGCATGGGTTGTAGAGCAGGCATGGACAGCTAACGGTATAGTGCAGGAGGCATAACAAGGCCAAGACATCGCGTGATGCAAGCCACGACAAACGGACATCAATGGTTGCGGAGAACGACCACAATAGATGCTTGTAATTGCATGGGGGGAGGGGTGGTGTAGGAAAGCAAGCCACGAAGTAGCATGGCACAGCAACCAGCACAAGGTCTCAATGGTTACGGCTAGTAGACTAGGGCTGCATGTCCCATCATAAAACATGTGTGGGCCAATGTGGGGGGATAATTGTTACAAAAATAGAGGGGGATAATTGTTACAAAAATAGAGAGACGGAGCAAAAAAAAAAACCAATAAACGAAATATTCAATAGGAGGTTTCTGCAAGCAAATCCATATATTAGCATACACAAATCGCAAGCAAGAAAAGTTGGTGTCCAAGCTTGGTGTCCACTCATGCACCCAACATGCAAGGTGCTTTTTAAATAAACAACATATCCATAACTGACTCCATAACTGACCCTTAACCAAATTACAACTGTACAGTAACAAACTCATAACTGACCACTTTACGACCACCTTAAAATAGATGATTAACATGACAATAACGTAACTATAACATAATTAACTAAATTCTGCATTAATCTTTAACACACCAAGCCCTTAGTGCTTGATAAAGTGTCCATTGATTTTGTCATACCAAGCCCTTAGTGTTTGCTTAAGGCCATAAAGTGCTTTCTTTGATTTTGTTGCACTTATAATTTGAGGAAAAATTGTTTCATCAATTGCTTGCTGAATGAAAAATAGAGCTTTATTATTCTTCTTGACATCTCTAAGTTGATCAGCTAGAAGGCTTGCTTCATCATATCCAACGTCCACCAAGTCCCATAGATCCTAGGAGAGAAATAGAGTTCTCATCTTTGTGCTCCAAATATCATACCCATTGCCTTTGACGACTGGAAGTGTGGGTTGTGTACCAGTGTAGTCGTTCATAGTCACCAACCAAGGCTCTGATACCAGATATTACAAAAATAGAGAGATGGAGCAAAACAAAAAAATAAACGAAATATTCAATAGCAGAAAAAATCACTCGATGGTTTCAGCAAATCCATATATTAGCATACACAAATCGCAAGCAAGCACCCAAGGTGCTTTTTAAATAAACAACATACCGTAATAGACTCCAAACTCCATAACTGACGCTTAACCAAATTACAACCGTATAGTAACAAACTCATAACTGACCACTTTATGACCACCTTAACGATTAACATGACTATAACATTGCAGTTTTTAATCAAAAGCATTAAAACAAGTGCCATTTTCTACATGACTAACATTAATCTTCTACATGACTATAACATGCTTTAACCATTAACATTAACATTTATTTTCTACATGACTATAACATTAATCTTTAACATGCTTTTCAATCAAAATTGCAGTTTTCCAAAGACTAAAGAATTAGTACCAGTGAATCAAATAGCTATCAAAGACATAGTGGTCATTCTTATCATGGAAGCAGACATGGAAGAGGAAGAGGAAGTTGAAATAACTAGCACAAGGTCTCCATGGTTACAGCTGGTAGACTAGGCTGCATGTCCCATCATAAAACCTGTGTGGCCCAATGTGGGGGGATAATCTCTTACCTTACTGAATTCTCATACTATAATCTCTTGATTTTGAAACACTGTAACGTGATGTAGCTTAAGTGATAACTGGTATGGTTTCAATTTCTCCCGCAGGTGTGGATTCAATTTCTACTGCTAAGTGTATCATGAGAAGAGGTGCCGTTTAATGCAGGCAGAAAACGTGCCAGGGCTGATACAGGGCAGAAACTGCGTTTAGGCGCTTTTCATATATACACTCTTTTTCCTGCTGCATTGAACGACACTTTCAATAACTTTATGTCGGTCATATTACAGTACTAGCATTTAAGTATCTGATGAAGAAGTTTTGTTGACGAAAAATTCCGCGTTCAATAATCGCACACCTCATATTGCATGCATGAAGCTGCAGCGTTCAATAATCGCACACCTCATATTGCATGCATGAAGCTGCAGTCTTCATATATGATCTCATATTAGGTCCTTTCAATGGAAATCATTGGAGCACAGACATTTTGAGGTTTTTCTTCGATATAAATTTGTCGATACGTGACAATTTGAGCAACTTATTTCCTAAAACGGATGATTTTGTTCGTACTCTTAAAATTTTATTTTGTAGTCACAGATTCCGTGGCCGTGGATAATAGGGATGATGGAAAGTCAACTGAAGAATACCAGCAATCGAGTTCGAAAACGGATCCGGAGAACTTATCATCAAATGCTGCCAAAGAAGATTTTTGATAAAATTAAAGCTTTGTGTTGTCTTGAGTGTGGCTTTGACTGAAGATTGCGTTGCAACAATGAGAACGGCGTTCAATACTGTAAGGGCTGGTTTTCAGAATAATCCGACAGCTTTGCAATGAATGCTTTCAATGGATACAAACGGTCCAGTGTTCTTCCCCTACTTTGTATTTTCTATTATCCACTTATCCGGAATGCTCCACAGTATAGTACAGTCAGAAGTTAGGTGTTCAATAACGACTATGTGAACACAGTAATTTTCTTATTAGAGTCTTGGACATCGTTTTTGGCTTTAACCACGGAAGCTAGGCTTTGATGTAAGGCAAACTACAAACCCCAGAAATATTGAACAGTTTGCAGACCAAAATTTTTAAAAGCAAGCTTTTACAAAATTTGTTATGAAATATAATAATGATTCTCATATAGAGCAATAAAAAATTATCATAATTTTACAGCATTGAGCATAAAAAATCCAAAGCAATCAGGTTGCTTGTGCATGGGTGTCAACCTTATTATCAACATTTAGTTTTCCAAATTAAAAATACAGAAGTAATTTATATTATACCGACTTGCATGCTTTAAGGAGTCAACGGCACACAAGCATGAGCAATGAGCATTGGCAAAATGATAGCTGCGTACTCTCTACAGTTTCACAAACTTGCACACAGCAATGCAAATTGTCCCTGCATAAATTTACATGCATAAATTGTTTGATGAGTATTGAAATAAAATGAAGTTTCAATCAAGATTCATTACGAAAGATATCTGCTTATTGGCAAATTGAGGGAAAGGAAAGCGGATTGAACTTGTAGTACATACAAAGAACCTGATGACCTAGCCATCCTTCAAACCCAATAGATACATTGTGTGTGCTGTAGTTTGGAAGAGTTAAAGCATACATCCTTATAGGATTGCCTCATTGTATTTACTTTCAGTAAATTCGTGAGTTCCATGGCTATATATGCCTGGCTGCCTACATCATCCTGGTCACCATTGCAACTAATATTATTGATCAAGAACTTTATTTCTTCAATGAAATTTAGAACACCTTAATTTATAGGTGAACAGCATACTAATCCAACTTTGAGAACTCCTTTTCATGGAAGAGAACTCCTTTGGGCATACCTGGAGCAATATACCCAACAGAATCTTTCACTATAGGAGATGAGGATGCAGTTGGACAATCAAAGTCTCTAATCAGGTGAGATATCCCAAAATCAGAGAGCTTGACAGTCATATTGTCATCCAATAATACATTCTTTGGTTTGATGTCACAGTGGTTGAGGTGAAATTCACAATCATGATGCAAATAGCCAAGTCCCTAAGCTAACTCAGTTAATATCTTCACTTTCATTTGCAACTCTAATGGGATCAATCGACCATCTTGTCTACTGTGAAGAAGAAAATGGAGATTACCATTGCTCATGAAAGGCATTACCAGGGCTTCTATTCCCTTGGACCACACCACAGTGATAATCTTCATATTGTTGCGATGTTTCACTTTTTGTAAAGCATGGCATTCCCTTTTGAAGCTTTTTACAGCCCTAATCTAGTTTGTGTTGATGCGTAAATTTTGGACACGTGAACACCCGTGAAAACTCGTTTTAGGAAACTATTGACTAGGGTGCCTCCTGTATGGGTACGGAAACCCATGAATAGTCTCAGCTAGAACAAGTTATGTGAAAAAACAATAATAATAATATTTTAAACAAAATATTGAAACTTAAATTTAATTTTAAGAGCATTCTGTTATGTTTTGAAAAACATATAAAAATCAAAATTAAACATTTGTATAGTTTTTGAGTAAAATAAATAACACAAAACAAAAATTCAAATTAAAATTAAAATTTATCTGGTGCTCTATGCAAAAGGAAGATTCAACCACCGGTCTCCAGATAGAGGCTGAACATCCCAGAAGAGGCCCCTGATCGCTGCCCAGTGTTGGCTACACTTGTGACCGTGCTGGCACCACCACTGTTGGGCATTGGTCTTTGCTGCGTAGGTAGAAAAGAAAAAAAGCAAAGAAAACGTGTCAGTTTCTATCTGAAAAAATAGAAAAACCATCGTTCAGCAATTGTTACTGCAGGGCATGCACACTATCATCTGCAATCTGCCTGCGACTGCTGTTGATGTTCGCCACAGGTTTCATGCTCCTACCATGTTCTACCGCCTGCCAAAGGCCCCAGCGTCCAGAGAGAGGGCCACCATCTGCGGCTCACAGCAACAAGAGGCTAAAAGATGGGTTGCATGTGGGCAGAGAAAATAGAAGAACAAAATCAAACAGCAGCTGCTAATGGACATGTGCTGCTAGCCGCTACGCATTTCAAAAAGAAAGATTGGCAACCAAACCCTGTTGCCAATTCTCAACCCCCTGTTTCTTGTTGTCCTCCCTCTTCATCCCCCTATTTCTTGCTGCCCTCCCTCTTCATAGCAGCCCTGTAGGAGAAACCCTAACCCTAAACTGTTTGATTTTGTTAACTGCCATCAACCACCAACTGCCTTTTCCATGCCAAATGCTATGCGGAAAACTGCCACCACCAATATTTGACATTTAAAACGGTGTGAAATGCATAGAATAACAACTTTTGATATAGAAAATCAATGACACTTGTTACTGGTAATAAGGATAAGCACAAAAAAGTCACCGTGTAAATTCAAATACTATATGAACTCAGAAGCATCTCAATAGAGGTTTACACATCATGTTGTAATTCTAGGGGACATTACCTCTACAACTCTATATCTAACCTTGCAACTAATTTAAAGTGCAATTGTTATGTTATTACTGGTCAAGGCCCTATGCCTAGCATGGGTGAGGTTGGCCTCAATACTTAGCTCTCAAACTACAAATTGCATGCAAGTGCAAGGATCATAAAATTTTGAATGAAAATGCAACAGAATGGGGAAACAAAAACAAGATGAAATAAGAAATGCAAACTTGAAAATAAACTATAATTAAGAGACACCAACATAGGTCATCCAAACAACCATTAAAATCTAAATATATAATTTATTGTTATTTTAAATAAGATCTATAGATATATATATAGTTAACCTCTCTCAATATTGTCACAAGGTAACAATAAGAGCATTGTAGACTTTTTGAAGCACGAGACTTCAACCGAACTTAATGAGGAGGACAAGGTAAAGTTCATATTAGATCATAATAAGCCACAACTTTCAGATTTTTCCTTTGGTCTTTTTTTTTTTTTTTGGAAACTTAAATTTAAAAAGGGCAAGAGAGGTTAGGGTGAGCATTGCTGCCGGACCCCATCACACTCAAGAACTTCCAACGAACATGCTCCTCATTTTTTGTATTGTTTTTATTTTTTTATTTTAGAGGAAATTGAACTTTATCAATTAATTCACGCCCACACACGATAGTTTGACTATGTTCAAATAGTCATGTTTCAGGTTAGAAACCTGAAATCACTCCATAAACAACAACAATTCTCAAGGCCCAAGAGAAATAATCAATAATAACGAATGTAATGGGCAGAAGAGAGAAGAGGATGCAGAAGCTCATGAGTCAGAGAATGCGAGGTGGATCATCATAATCATTTGAAGGAGATGGACTTGCTGCTGGTGATTGTTGACCGTGTGATCCGGTACGGCCGCAGAGCAGAAGATTACGTGGAGGAGGAAGCTCATCCCTTGGGTCAACAATGGCAGTGTTAGGTCTGATGCGAATGTAGAGTTGCTGGCCGAGATATTCTCTGTCCCACAATGTGGATCTAACATTCCACATTCCCACATTGTCCAAGCTCAGCAAAATTGCAGTCCATCCGTGTGGATAAACTTCAACTGTGCTTCGGCTCACTGCATCGAAGTTATTGTAGCTGCTCCTGCTCTCATTGCTCCACTCGCCAATGTCCATGCCGACAACAACGAAGGAATAGCCATCCAAATGCCATGTCTGCAGAGAACTTTCCTTGTTCACGAAAATGATTTCCACAAACCTTCTGTAATCGGCCTTCAACACAGAGACGGCCAACTGAGCAGCAGAACTATTGCTGGGATGATCGGGAATTGAATCCAAAGTAAAGACGCCAGAGATGTTGAAGTAATCGGCCAATTTGAGAGGAGTGGCCACTCTTTTGAATGATACGCCATTCACCGCATAACGGAGCTGTTGAGGCCAGCTTTCACCCATGCAAGGCATGGGGCCTTGTTAAACCAATAAAATTTAAAATTCTAAAATTAAAAAAAAATAGAACATCGTGGGGTGGCAACAATTAGGGTTAGGTTTCTCGTTTTTCTCCACCAGCCGCTATAAAACACGAGGAGGAG